>ML792107.1:91485-108017 GCA_009831015.1 Picea engelmannii | reverse complement strand
ATATATATATATATATATATATTAGGTATGTAACATACATAACCTTTATATACTAATTATTAATCAATATTAATAATTAAAGATGTCACCAACAATGTATTAATAATATATTGAAGTACAAATGATTATTAGGATTAGGGTTAGGGTTATTAAGGTTAATGTTAGGGCCAAATTAGGGTTAGTGTTATTCTTATTAAAATTAGGGTTATGGTTATTTGTATTAAGGTTTATTTTATAATAACAATAAAATGATTTGAATTCAATGTAAAGAATAATAATAAATGGAAACATGAATGTAGAGAAAAGAGAAATGTGAATGTCATACATTTCCATGCGTCACAATCTGATGAACATAGCCTCCTCATCATAATGTTATGCAAATATGTTTTCTTCATAAGGTAAAAACCAATGTCAAACATAGCCTCGTCGCAATGCTATGAAAATATCTTGTTGTCATAAGGTGACAAACAATGTCTTGTCATCGTAATGTGATGAACAGAGCCCCATCGTCACAATAAATTTATTGTTTTCGCAATATGATAGACATATGGCATTCATATTCATCACATAGACATATGAAATAGGATGAACATAATATATTTATGTTCATAACATAACCAATTTTTACTTTAATTTCATGACAAGGCAATGTGATGAACATAACCCCATCATCGCATTATCCCTATTATCGTCAACATGTGACAAACATTATCCAATCGTCACAATGTTATGAACATATCCCCCTCTTTTTAATGTGATGAAAATATCTAGTCATCATAATGTGACACAAATATCCTTCCCTCCCAATATGATGAACATAACCTTGTCATCGCAATGTGATGAACATAACCATATTGTCGCAATGTGACGAACCTAGCCTTATACGCTGAACATACAATGTGAAGAACATAACCATATTGTCGCAATGTGACGAACATAACTATGGTTGACCTTGATTGACCATGACCATGGTTGACAATGGTTGAACATGGCTCACCATAACCATATTTTTACAATGTGATGAACACAATGATTTTGTCATGATGTGATGAACATGAGTGGCCATAACAATATTTTTGCAATGTGATGAGCATGTCTTGTCATAATCATATTGTCGCAATATAATGAATATAACCATATTGTTGCAATGTGACGAACATGACTAACCATAACCATATTGTCGCAATGTGACGAACATGGTTGGCCATAACCATATTGCCAGAATGTGATGAACATAACCTCATCATCACAATGTGATGAACATAACCATATTGTTGCAATGTGGCGAACACAACCTCATCATCTTTGACAAAAAAATCATGTCTTCATAATGTGACAGACAATGTCTTGTCATCACACTGTGATGAACATAGCCCTGTCATCGAAATAAATATCATGTCATCACTATTTGATGAACATACGACATTTATTTTCATCACATAGCCATTCGACATATGACGAACATATGACATTTATGTCCATCACATTGGAACTTTTTAATTAAATGACCTATTATATCAATGTGATGAACATAAACCCCTCGTCCCAATATCCCCATCATCATCAATATGTGACAAGCAATATACTTTCATCACAATGTGATGAACATAGCCATGTCATTACAATGTGATGCAAATATCCTCTCATCATATTGTGATGCAAATATCTTGTCATCGCAATCTGACGAACTTATCCTCCCCCTTGCCATGTCACAAAAATAACCCTATTGTCATGATATGATGAACATAGCCTCATCATCACAATTTCATCAACATAGCTTCATTGTTGCAATGTTACTTGAATATCATGTCGTCATAATGTGACAAACACTTCCAAATTTCACTATCTGAAAGTCATCCATAGTCTTGGTCAACTATGGTCATGGCCAACCTCTCCTATGGATAACAAGTGTCAAACATGGTTAACCATTTTCAACCATAGTCAACTATGGTCATGGTCAACTAAGGTCAACCATAGTCAAGGTCATCCATAGTGAAGATCTACAAAAAGCTAACCACAATGAAGGTCTATGGAAGTTAACCATGGTCATGGTCAACCATAATTAACCATTTCAACCATAGTGAACCTTTCCTTCCAAAAGTCAACAAATTTCTACCAAATTTAACCATGAACATGGCCAACCATAGTGAAGCATGGTCATTGTAAATTAATGTATTATTTTTATCACATAGCCATTTGACATACGATGAACACATGACATTTATGTTCATAACATTGCCACTTTTTACTTAAATGACTTATCATTGCAATGTGATGAAAATAATCCCTTCGTACCAATATCCCCATCTTTGTCAATATGTGACAAAATGTGATGAACATACCCCCATCATTGCAAGGTGATGCAAATATATTTTCATCATATTGTGATGCAAATATCTTGTCATCACAATCTCACGAACTTAGTCCCTCGCTTGCAATGTCACAAAAATAACCATATTGTCACGATATGACAAACATAGCCTTGTCATCACAATGTCATCAACATAGCTTCATTTCCGCAATGTTACGCGAGTATCATGTCATCATAATGTGACAAACACTTCCAAATTTCACTATTTGAATGTCATCCGTAGTCTTGGTCAACTATGGTCATGGCCATCCATGGTCGTCTATGGAAAATAACTGTCAAACATGGTTAACCATTGTCAACCATGGTCAACCACACTCAACCATGGTCATGGTCAACCAACGTCAACCATAGTGAAGGTCATCCATAGTGAACGTCAACCATAGTGAAGGTCTACAAAAGTTAACCACGGTGAAGGTCTATGGAAGTTAACCATGGTCATGGTCAACCATAATTAACCATGTCAACCATAGTGAACCTTTCCTTCCCAAAGTCAACAAAGTTCTACCAAAGTTAACCATGATCATGGCCAACCATAGTAAAGCATGGTCATTGTAAATTAAAGTATTAATGTATTAATACTTTAATAATGTATTACTAAAGTATTGATACTTTTTAATGCTTTAATGTATTAATTCTTTTAAATTAATGTTTTAATATCAACATTTATGTTTTAACATAAATATTAATATTAATAATACTAATAAATACATTATTAATAATGTATTTAATGTATCAATTAATTAATATACCTTCTATTATACATAATTAATTAATACATTACATTATTAATGTACGAACTAATTAATTCATATGTTACATTCTACATTAATATTATTTTATATTTTAATTTATATATTATATTATATTAATGTAATAATGTCTTATTAATATCTTACTAGTTATTAGTGTATTATTTTATTTGTATTAATACTTTAGTATTGTATTTATTAAAAATATATTAATGTATTAATTAATCAAATTAATATATTTTAGTATACTTTAATGTATCAATATCATTCATAGTCATGATCATAAGAAACCATGATCATGGTAAACTATACTCATATTCAATAAATGTATTAATACTTTAATAATAAATCATTAATATATTGTTACTTTAATATTGTATTTATTAATATATTACTATTTTAATAATGTATTTTCAATATATTATTATTTTAAGAATACATTATAATTACTTTAATGTAATACTACTTTAATACGTTACATTATACATTATTGTAATAATTCTTTGATTTATACATTACAATAATATATTGTTAATGTATCAATTAACAATGTATTACTAAATAAATTAAGGTCAATGTATTACTATTTTATTAATATATTAATACTTTAGAAATGTATTTATTAATGGATGTAATGTATTTATTAATGTATTACTTTATTAGTGTATTACTTTATTTAATATATTGTTAATGTATCAATCAACTAATATGTTACATTATACACTAACGTAACATAATACTTTAATTTATAGATTACATTTATATATTATTATTATCTATTACATTAAAGTAATCTATTACATTACATTAATAGATCTCATTAATTTATATACATTAATATTATATTAATGTAATAATTAATTAATATATTAATTATGTATTAATATAATATATTAATAGTGGTTTTAAGATATGTAGGTTTTCAACTAGTAACAATCACTTTATAAAGGTGGAAAATGATATCCATCTAAATATATCAACCACTTTTATAAAATAATTGTTGCTAATTTAACTTTTATTTTTTAACTTTTAAGAATTTAGGCGTAAAAAAATCTTGTAACCTCCCATGTTAAGGAGTGGATACCAAAAAATAAATAATTATCCCATATTGAGGAGTGGATACCACGAATAAATAATTAACTATGTGCTCTCTTGTAAGGAATATATAATTATGGGGAAATAGTTTCATTATAGTTAGGTTTTTATAAATATGAAGTGTGCCATGGGATGTCTAGTGTTACCTTTTCTTCTTTACTTTTTCATATTTCTTTAATATCATTAATAATTTAATGTCTTAGCCCCTTATTGTCACATTTACTTAATTAACAAGAACATATATGTATAGAATGATTCATTGTCACCGTCAGGGGTTTAGTAGGGATTAATTCTATGGATAACAGCCCAGTCTTTATGGATGTGAGATGGTCCACTAATGGATGCCACATTTGACCTAAATTTTAACTATCCGAATGGTGGTTAAGCTCGATGCAGCAGGACTGATGCCAAGTTTGGGCTATGTAAGCGTGTCGACGGATGGATGCCACATTTGGATTGAGTTTTAATTAAGGTAGCCATGGTTAAGCTCGATGCAGGATGGATGCCAAGTTTGGATGGTGTTTTAAATTTCACTCGGGCTGGGGACTAATGGTTAGGGTTATTTAATACCGAGTGGCTATATGCTTTGTTGATTCAACCATGAACGACACAATAAATTTAAGGCTTTAACAGTTTTCTCGTGAGAATTAATGCCTAAAACCAATATTAATTTCTTGCATCTGCAGTTTTTTGAAACTTCTCTTGCTGTATGATATATTCGGAGTCTTTTTGAAACTTCTCTCGTGCTTGTCGTATGATAGATCCACCCGGAGCCTTTTCCAATCTTCTCTCTGATTCGATTCGTTGGGATTCTTTTGCAAATTTTATATAGTTAGCACTTGTAAATATTAAGTATTTGATTAGTTGGTTAAAACCCTAAAAAAATATAGTTAGAATCCAAAAAAATAAATTAACAATGATAAATGTTTTTGGGTATTAATTAGTTGGTTAAAATTCATAAATAAAATTATTCAAAAATTTATTTGAAATACTATCATACTATTTCTTACTTTTTCAATTGGATTTTCATATTATATATATATATAATTCATAAATAAAAGTATTCACAAATTTATTTGCAATACTATCCATACCATCCCTTACTTTTTCAATTGGATTTTCATTATATATAATAGCACATCTCATGAACTAGGATAGGTGATGAAAGTAGAACCAACAACAATTCAAGTTTATAGATTTTTTATTAAATCATACTTGATACAAACTTTAACCCTAACATAACACTAACTCTAGCTTAATTTTATATGGTTTTAATCATTACATAATTTTTAAAAAAAATGCAAGATTATGCTAAGATCAGGGTAAAACCATAAAAGTTTATGATAGGAATTAGGGTTTGTATCAAATATCATTTAATACAAAATCTAAAGCCTATTTAACTTGAATTGTTATTCCTTCTACTTTCATTGCGTTCATCATCTACATAATCTGTGGCTATGCTAGTTTAATCACTATCTGGAGATATGCTTTCAACTCTTACTCGAACGACCACTGTCATCTTTGACCTTCCGATGTGCCCTAGAAATTATTAAGGCACAATCGCTGATATAACAGAGATCGTCGATGCTAGAAGGCATTCAATGAAATATCATGAATGTGTATGATGGTGTGCCCCTCGATTTCTGTTTTGTAATAGTTTCGATTCGGTATATATTTCTCATAATCATCGATTAGCTTTTTATGTGCAGACACGAGATTAGCTTTTTATGTGCAGGCACAAGCTATTGTACATTCGGTAGGAAATGGGAATCATATACCGCCGCCTGCTGTATCTAGTGGTTTCGCTTGGCCAACTGGATATAGAGATTCTATATATGCATGACATTTTACAGTATATGCTTCAAGGGCAACAATATATGTTCCAGGTAAATTTCGAAAAATCATCGACCTGTCCATCCACATTTTTAAAATTTTTGTTTTAATGTTTTCTTAATAAGCTTTCAGTGGTGGATTGAAGGCTTCATGTGCTACTTCAAAGGCGCAATTGCAAAATCTCAATTAAATTTGTTAGGGTTATTCAGATAGCGTTTGTTTCCCCAATTAAATTTGTTAGGGTTAAGGCTATTCATATAGTCTTCTTTGCAAAATCCCCGATTAATTTTACTTCATCTTTGCATAATCCCCAATTAGGATTAGGGTTATTAAATTATAACTAAATACATTATTAAATTGTATGGCATTCCTCCACATTATGATCTGATGTCTAATTTAGTCTAATGAGCTGCTGTCTAATTTAGTCTATTTAGTTGATTAGTCTAATTATTCTTCTAATGTTCTTTGCAGGAACGAGTGATTAGACTAATAATTGTTCTTTGCAGGCACAAGCGATTGGTCTAATTAGTCTAATTATTAGTATATGCTCTTTGCATGCACAAGCGATTAGTCTAATTATTCTTTGCAGACACAAGATATTAGTACTAATTGTTCTTTGCATTACAAGTTAATACAATAAAAAAAAATGTTCTTTCACTCTTTAGAATTGTAAATGGATTCCTATCTTTAACATGTGTCTATACTACAAACTCTTTGTTTCTTTTCATTGTTATTGAATGTTGCATTCATTCTTTATGATCCTCTTTGTTTCTTTTCATTGTTATTGAATATTGCAATCATTCATTAGGATTATAATTAGAAAAAATAATGCTTCAAAGAAATATTAAAATTATAATTAAAATATTAATGATCATTTTAAAGTGTAAATGACTTTAAACGCTCTACAACAGATTACAAAGTTGGTGTTATGTTCCCGAGCATGCGCAAGCTCATAGTCAAAGTTATGATACACATTTGACACATTTGATTTTGTATGCTAATCGTCCTCATGGAAAGCATAGTTTAGCTTCTTTCCATAATCTTTGGACATTGGAATTTTCAACCCTTTCCCAAGGATTCCTATGCATATTTTGTCAAATATTAAAATAGATGTAGTTTTTAAATAGAAATTTTAAAATTTTAAAATAAGTGTAATTTTTAAATAGAAATTTGAAAAATTTAAGATGTTGTTTTATATTGGTATATTCAAAATATAAAAAAATAAATAAAATAAAATTTTGATTGTATTTATAAATAAAATAATTTTTTTATTGTATTTATAAATAAAATAAAATTTTGATTGTATTTATAAATAAAATAAAATTTTGATTGTATTTGATGTTTTTTTTGGATATTTAATAATAATAATAATAATAATAATAATAATAATAATAATAATAATTTTACTTTATTTTAAGAGGAAACACATATTTTTAACTATTAGACCCAAAACAATATTAATAACAAAAAATATATTTCAATGCTAATCATAAATAAAATATTTGAATATTTACCTTTATATATATATATATATATATATATATATATATTCAGATGTGTAATTCCTTCCACTTTGAATAAGAGATCAAGTTACTAGAGGTAAAAACTTTTTTAAATTGAAAAGGAATGAGAAAAGGTTTGCACCTCAAGAGATTTGATTCCTTATTATTTCCCCCTCTCTCTCTATATAAGTACCTTATCTTTCTCTTTTAATAATGGTTTAAAATTTTAAAAATCCTTCCCACTTATATTAAGAAGATACAAACAAATAGTTTCAAAAATTAACTCTCATTTCACCTAAGATTTATATCAAGAACATAAAAACATACTAAGTATTCCGTTTCATTAACCCTCATTACACAACAGAATTAAAATGCATGATATGGTCATATTCATCTCAATGAACATCAACTTCCTCCCATATATGCCAAGACCCAACATCATGTAAAATATCCTTTAACAAGTCATCGCTCAATAAATTCATTTATTTGAAAACTTGCTGAAAATAAATACTATTAAAATGGGAAATAAGAAGTTGAATCTCCTTGTATATAGAGAATAACATGAATTATCTAAAACATGCAATCCCTTCATCCAATTAAATTATTAATTACACTCACGAGAAAAGAGTTACCAAATATTTGAATATTATGCACACCCTTTTTAACTCGTAGAGTTAAGAACACTTTTAAGGCCATAAATTCAACTTTATTATTGGATCCCCTTCCTAACTATGCTTCACATTTTATTGAATGACCTTCATTCACATATAATATACCACAAACCAACCAATGTGTTTAACACAAACCAACCTTGTCATCTCATTAACATAACCTGCAATTTGACGAACAAAATTGGACATTGCAACATGATGAGCATAGTAATGTTGCAATGTGATGAACACAGTAATGTTATAGCGTTTGGAACATTGTAGCATCACAGTGTGAAGAACATATTCTTTTCATCACAATGTGATGAACATATCCCTTTCATCACAATGTCGCAAACATAGCCCTATTATCGTAATGTGACAAACACATATCCTAATGCCACACTATGGAAAACATTTCCAAACATCGCACTATGAAGAACATGACCCATTCTCTCAATGTGATGTACAAAACCCATTGTCACAATGCGACAAACAATGCCCATCATTGCAATGATACAAGAATTTACCGATGTCGTAATGCGATGAACATAACCCATTGTTTGAATGTGAAAAATATATTCTAATAGGATAATGTGTCAAACAAATACCCTGTGTCACGATGTCATGACCATAAACTCATGATTCATGTGATGAAAAAAACCTAATGTCGGAATGTGAAGAACAAAACCTGATCAACATTGCAATGTGAAAGTGCCATGGGAATCCATGGTTAAACATATATTCTACATGGCCCACCATAGTCATCTCCACATGGTCTAGGAAGGTTAGTCATGGGCATGGTCATCCATAGTCTACCATGGTCATGGTCAACCATAGTCATGGTCAACCATAGTCAACCATGGTGAAGTTCAATCATGTTCAACTAGATTGAACTTTGGCTGAGGTCAAGCTCAACCATGGTTAACCATATTCAACCACAGTAAACAATAGTCAACCATGGTCGAGTTTAACCATAGTAAACCATACTCTTCGTCTTGGTCAACAATAGTCAACAAAGGAAACACTTCGTTAGAATTGTTTTTTTAAATTTAGCCAAAAATTCCTTTTCATAATGTATCGAACACAAACCAACCTTTTCATCTCATTAACATACCCCAATGTTGCAATCTAACGAACAAAATCGGACGTTGCAATGTGACAAACATAGTAATGTTACAATGTGATGAACATAGTAACATCACAATGTGACAAACACAGTAATGTCACAATGTTACAAACATATTCCCTCTCATCGTAACCTGACAAATATATCCACACATTGCAATGTTCTGTAGCTATCCTTACATCAAAATTTGGAAAACATGTCCCAATCTCACAATGTTACGAACATAACCCATTGCCGCAATGTGATGTACACAACCTAATGTTGCAATGTGAAAAACATAACCAACATTGTAATGAGATGAACATTTCCCAACGTCGCAATGTGATGAACATAACTCACTGTTGGATTGTGACAAGCCTATTCCAACTCCATAATGTGACAAACAAAAAACATATGTCACAATGTGATGACTATAACCTCACTATGTCATGTGGTGAACAAAACATGATGTCGTAATGTGACGAACAAAACCTAATGAACATTGGAATGCGATAGTTCCATAATAAACCATGGTTAAACATAATCAACATGACCCACCAGAATCAGCTCCACATGGTCTACGAAGTTCAGTCATGGGCATGGTCAACTATAATCAATCTTGGTCTATTAATGGTCTATTAATTAAGGAATTATACATAAATATGTTAACGTGTTAAAGTATTAATGTATTAATTAATTAATTAATTAATTAATTAATATATAAATTAAAACTTATTAAGACATTAATAATAATAAAGTGTTAATAATAAATTTAATGTATTAATATTTTATTAACGTATTAATTTATTAATACTTCATTAATGTATGACTATTGTATTAATGTATTAACGATTCCATAATGTATTACTTTATTATTACTAAAGTATTAATGTGTTAATTAATTAATTAATACATTAATGTATTAATTAATTAATTAACACATTAATACTTTAGTACATTAATTTATTTTCACATCAATGTATTAACACATTATTCATGTATTAATACTTTATTAATGTATTAATAATGTATTAATATATAAATACTTTCATAGGGACATAACCTACAATCCGACAAACAAAATCGGATGTTGCAACGTGACGAAATAGTAATGTTGCAATGTGATGAACACAATATTGTCACAATGCGTCGAACATTATAACATTGCAATGACAGTGTCTTTTACCTTAAGACACATAAATAAAGACCCACTCAATCATACTATTTTATTTTGAGATTCAAATATCTCAGATTGATCTACTAAATTTCCAGTTATCAATGAGACTGAAGATGGCTTGGGCTTGTTGTATTTAGAGAGAAATGCCTTAGTTTCCTCACTGATCAAAGGAATACATGGTTTTACTACCTAATGGGGAAGGGTTATTTACCAGCCACTTTATGGTGGCTTGATAGGGAGTAATTGGGCTTTGTTATCCCCCTTAGTCACCGAACATAGCTAGGAGTCATTACTATTGTGATGAACATAGCCCTATCGTCGCAATCTCATGAACATAGCTATGTCGTCGAAATGTCACAACCATAACCATGTCATTGTGATGTGATTAACACATCCTCATGTTTCAATGCCATGCACATCTCCTAATTTCACAATCTGACAAACATTTCCAAAACATCGCAATGTGACAAACATAACCCATTCTCGAAATGTGATTTACACAACCCATTGTCTCAATGTGAAAAACAATGGGCCCATCATTGCATTGAGATGAACATTTCCCAATGTCACAATGTTATGAACATAACCCACTGTCGGAATGTGGAAAACATATTTCAATAGCATAATGTGTCAAACAAATATCTTGCATCATTAATTCATGACCATAACCTCACGATGTCATGTGATGAACAAAATATCAATGTTGTAATGTGGAGAACAAAACCTGATCAACATTGCAATGTGGTAGTGTCATGGTAAACCATGGTTAAACATATTCCACATGACCCACCATAATCAACTCCACATGGTCTAGGAAGATTAGTCATAGGCATGGTCATCTATAGTCGACCACATTCATGGTCAACCATAGTCAACCATGGTGAAGTTCAACCATGATCAACCATATTGAACTATGTTCGAGGTCAAGCGCAACCATGGTTAACTATATTCAACCATGGAAAAAAATTGTGAGCCATGGTCAAGTTCAACCATAAGAAACCTTACTCTTGGTCTTAGTCAACAATAGTCAACAAAGGAAACACTTCGTTCGATGTTTTTTAAAAACCTTGGCCAAAACTTTATTTTCATAATGTGTCAAACATAAACCAACCTTGTCATGTGATGAACAGACCCCGATGTTGCAATCTGACGAGCAAAATCGAATGTTGCAATGTGATGAAGATAGTAATGTTACAATGTGATGAACATAGTAACGTCACAATGTGACGAACAAAGTAATGCCACAATGTTATGAACATACACCATGTCTTCGCAATGTGACAAGCATATCCTCACATTGTAATTTGATGCACTTATCCTTACATAAAAATGTAACAAACATGTCCCAACGTCGCAATGTTATGAACATAACTTATTGTCTCAATGTGACAAACATAACCCAACATTGCAATGAGACAAACATTTCCCAACATCACAATGTGATGAACACAACTCATTGTCGGAATGTGGAAAACCTATTCCAACTCCATAATGTGACAAGCAAAAACCCTATGTCACAATGTGATAACCATAACCTCACGATGTCATGTGGCGAACAAAAAATGATGTCACAATGTGATGAACAAAAACTAATCAACATTGCAATGCAATAGTGCTATAGTAAACCATGATTAAACATAAGTAACATGACCCAACATAATTAGCTCCACATGGTCTACTAAGGTCAGCCATGGGTATGGTCAACCATAATCAACCCCGATGAACCATAGTGAAAATCAACCATGATCAACCGTAATGATCTACTAATTAATGCATTAATACATAAAAACATTAATGTGTTAAGTATTAATATATTAATTAATTAATTAATTAATTAATTAATGTATAAATTAAAGTATTAATGCATTAATAATAATAAATTTTTTTAATAATAAATTTAATAAAATATAAATTAATATATTATTAATGTATTTCTTGATTAGTACATTAATAATTTATTAATGTTTTATTGTATTAATTATTTAACTAATACTTTAAAAGATTAATGTAATATTATATTATTAACTATATTAATAGTTGATTAATAGATTAATAATTTACCAATATATTAATTAATAATATATTATTGTATTAATTAAATAACACAATACATAATTAATATGTAACATAATATTAATTAATACACAACCATTTAATACATTAATACTTTCAATTTCAATTAATTAATACATTGATTATGTATTAATACATTAACGCTGTATTAATAATTTAATGTTTGTATTTTTAATGTAGGGGTGGGAAGCGCGAGGGGGGAGGAATATCATCAATCCTGAAGGGAATACAGTAATAAGCTAGGCTTGGATACTAGGAACTATTACAAATGATGAGACTCAAGTTTATTCTCTCCTTGGATATTGGATCTCTCATCTGGCGTAAGGAAGATTGTCATTTGCGGGGATTCCATGCTAAGTATTGGATTTATTGTCACTCAAAATATTGCGGGAGGAAATGTCTTCATTGGTGCTATAGCAAGCTCTGCTCAAGAAATTTGAGACTTATTCCTTTATCATATAAAAAGGGAGCTCAACTCAGATGCTAACCATGAGCCCAAACAAGGATCTCTCCTTACACAAGGAGTAATAAAGGTAAATGGGAGTACATCGTTCCATCACATCCCTTAATCATATGAAGCGAGCTACATTAAAGAGTTATGAACGACAAATATGGGAATTAAATTCTCTAGGAAATACCTAACTCTGAAGACGCCACCCCATGCCCTTCTTTCATTCTGGGGTGTGTGGAAGCATTCATTTAGACCTTACAGTTGTGTCTATGCGGCCAAGGAAACTGTGGGAGGTTCGTTTCTTTGCTTGGATTCAGGTTGAAGGATGCCTCCTTCAACACTTGGTATATTCCAGTTTATACTCTCTTTGCACCGATTCCCTAAACGTTTATGATAACTATCTCTTGAATTTGTTTTATTTTTCTTCCATTTTGATTTTAGAAATAAATCATTTGGTTTGGGCCTAGACCTAATCGCCACTGTTTTGGTGGGGGTTCGTCCATCCTGTAGTGTGACAATCCTTTCAATCATCATTAACATTCGTCGGGTTGTAGTGCACTCCTTTAATTGAAAACTGTCTCCCCCTTTGAATCGTAGCACCACCCTTTATCCTTGTTATATTTATCATCTCTGCATT
Organism: Picea engelmannii; assembly: GCA_009831015.1. Lineage (NCBI taxonomy): Eukaryota > Viridiplantae > Streptophyta > Pinopsida > Pinales > Pinaceae > Picea > Picea engelmannii. The sequence goes on along the minus strand of ML792107.1, from coordinate 94,374 downwards.
TGTCGTCCTCTGGGGTTTAATAATGATTGCGTGAGCTTCTAGTCTGAAATTCACCCTGTTTTCTGGGTCATGTAATGGCTTTTGAACCCCTTGGTCCTCCCTTTCCACTCCATTCTCTCGGGAATTTCAAAAGAACTCAAGACCCTTGAACTTCCACCCTTTTTCACCTTTTTTAAATGTACCAATGCTTCACCTTGCTCGATGACTAATCGAATTCTTCACTTAAAAAGCCACAATCCACAGTCCTAAAACCTTTCCTTTGCTCCATGTGGCGACATATCTGGTATATCTTTGGGCCTCTCAAACTCTCATAATAAATAACCCTGCAAAATTCATATTGGGAATTAAAGGTTTGACTATGGCTCGAAAAAATTGGGATTCCAACACTATAGGAAATTAATTTCATATAGGCAGTTCAAGACTAATTTCTGGTTCAAGTGCAGATGGCCATTTTTCACCCTTCGTGGGAGCCTCTTAAATGAAATAGACCCTTCATGGACCGATATTAAGCGCATTCTATGCAAACATGAAGACATGGTGAAAGGAAGTAGGTTAAATTTTACTCAATTGTCTAAAACAATAGCCAACCTAGAACAAATAAATGTGTCTCTACTTCATAAAATCGATACTCTCTAACAATAGAAGGTGTAATAAATACAATGCAATAGAAACGAGGATTCTTTCACAGTGGGTAGATATTTTGGAACAAGGAAGCCATCTCTTTGGAGGCCCATTATTGCCACCGCAATCAAACTAAGTTTCAATCAATCGGTTCAATTCATAAATCAATGTATTTTTAATTTATTAATGTAGTATTAAGACTTAAGACTTTATCAATGTATTTATATTTTAGAAATGTATTAATTAATTAATACATTAATATTTTAATATATTTGTGTATTAATACATTAATTATTATATTATTAATATATTATTACTTAAGTACATTTATGTAAAATCACATTAATGTATTATTATTTATAGATGTAGTTTTGAGTATTACTTTAGTAATGTATTAATATTTACTAATGTATAAATAATGTTTTACTTTGTCAATGTAGTTACTTTATTTATTAATTAATAAGTTATATTACTATTATTATTATTATTTATTTTAGTAATGTATTATTTTATTATTTAATGTATTAATTTATTTATGATTAATGTATTATTTTATTAAATAAGTAATACTTTACATTAATACATTACAGTAAAAATTAATCTATCAATATTTATTATTACACATTATATTAATGTAATAATTAATTAATACATTAATTATGTACTAATATCTTCATGGTTGTCAACTACTTATTTTTTTTCGAAGAAATGTACTCGCAGAAAATCCTCTCAATACTTCCCCATGTTCCATGTATGATAAGAGGGCCTCTCAATACTTTCCCATGTTCTATGGATGGTAAGAAGGGTAAACTGTCGACCCTAATTATGGTGCCTCGCCCGAGGGGAATCAAGAGAGTCAAACCCGTGACCAAAAACAAGCATGATAAACTCATGTATGGATCTAGACCAATTGAGATAACCCTTGGGGCTAATAGACGCACCTTATGTCTACCACTTTTTACTTAAATGTGGTTGTTGCTAGTTTTAAATCTTTAGGTGATTAGTAGGAACCCAAATTCATGAGAGAGGATGCCCAAAGTTTCAAGCCCGAGAGATTCCTCATCGAAGCAGAAGTTGGCTTGATCCACAAAACTCATGAAAACTTTGAGTGTGAGTGCACGAAGTTGGTGGATGATAAAGTCTTGGGTCCTAACCCGCCCATAGGTAGAACAATATATTTGGATGTAATAAAGGTCAATATTAATAAGGTCTTTCATTAAAATAGAATAAGGAAGATGTAAGAAGACCTAATAGAAGCTTCCACTTCTAGAAGGATCTTCCTCTAGATGCTTCTTTTTAGTATAAATATGATTCAAGGGTATGAGAACCCTATCTTGGATATTATTGTAATAGAGCTCTGCTCAACTAGAGGTTTCCCCCTCGAAGAGGCCCGTGAACATTGCTTTCAGATTCAAAGTGTTATTTCTGTTATTATTCTCTTATCATTTCAATGCTATTGTGGTGAATGTTTTGGTTATATTGTTGTTAATCTGCCATTTCTAGAATTTTATTTATGTTATGCATACATTTTATATCTGGTATATTACAAGTGGTATCAGAGCACTTTCCTGGGTAGAAAGTGTGGGTTTAAATTTTTTTAAGGGTAGAGATATATTCTGACGTCTTTAAGCCACAAAGATCTTTCGTTACGCACATAAACCCGTGGTTGAGAGATTCATACATGTAGTAAATACAAGTGGTACTTAAGCGCACATTTGTTGGCCACCCTTGTAACCCCTGTTGGTACCCCTTCGAGTGGTAGCACATCAGACAACACCTGTGTACAGATCAACCTAGATTACTTGAAGCCCTGTTTAGATAAACTGATCGGCTGCCTGACTGCTATAGTGTCACCGAGAACAACACTCAGGAAGATACTCTCTAGTACCTGGGTAGTCGGGTAGTACTACTAAGGGTACATTCTATCCTCCTTAGTTAATGCCCTGAGATATTGGGTCGAGTACTATTGTTGGACCCCGCACATATATCAAAGAGCTATAGCACAGGGCAAACCCTTGTCTGTAGAACCCTTGAATAACTGATCCAGGTGGATATTGGGGGCCACCCACCTTTTCCAAATGGCTCAAAATAGTTTTCTGGCCATTTTGGCAATTTACTTTTTTTAGCAGGTTTTCACTTCCGGGGCCATTTTGAGGGCCTAAATGAAGTTTTTTCGAGATAGAGGTTCTCAATGATAGCCAAAGGCATCATTGAGCCCCCAAAATGAATCTCCTCGATGATACCTTTCCAACGAGCTATCACATGCCT
>ML792107.1:47375-68040 GCA_009831015.1 Picea engelmannii | reverse complement strand
GTTATAACCCTAATTTTCACCATACATGCTTACCTGGCATTGGTCCATCTCATATTCCTTCTTTACAAAAACAATGTTGAACAACTCTTCTTAAAACCTCTTTTTATAAAAACCCTCGCGCCCTACTCCATTACTACACGCATGTACATGCTAGCTGAACCAAGACAATTCACGTGTACCTACAAAAGCACAGAAAAAGGAAATTTGATGATAGAACACAAAGCTTTGGGTAAGTTAACTAAACCTTTCAGCCATGCATGGTCGGTCACTCGACCAAATACCTAGCTTCTTCTAGCCTATAAAAGAAGGGTTAGGGGTCCCATTTGAAAGGAGGAGAATCATAGTAAAGAAACTATACCCAATTAAGCATTCCCTTTGTCCCAACCTTTACCCATATTTGTGCAAAGAGAAGTATAGAGAAAAGTAGTTGGAAGACAGTGGAAGGAGAGCCCAGGACCAGGATCAAAGAGCAGTAGTCGACTTTATCATTGTAAGGTATCATTGTGAAGTTAATAAAAGAAACGCTTTTCCCGTCTCGCCATATGAGATTGTCATTATTGGAATATTGATTGTATGATTGATTAAATCTCTAACCCGTTATTTCATAGATCAAATTCATGTGGAGTTCTTCATTTGTCCTTAGTGAATGTAGGTCAACATTGGGAGGAGAGTTGCAGTCAAAGAACGACCAAGCGCAAAAAGGGATCAACATCAAACATGAAAAATAAGGTACGTCAACTTAATCTCTTGAGCCTTGTATTTACATATGAGTAATGGGGGTTTAGGCACGAGATGATGGTAAAAAGTAAGAATCTTCAATTCATTTCTACATTCATGATAAAACCCTTAGTGATAGTCCGTAGGAGGGATTTCCCACCCACAACAATGGGGGAGAGTGAGAGTAATCCGAAAATATCTTTTAAGGACAATGGTTGAGTTTTAAAACATGAGTTAAATTACCATTTAGGAATTTAATGAAAGAGGAAGAATTATATCTTAAACATATCATCCATAAATATATATACAGATCTGTAAATAATAATGAAGAAACAGAAAACCAGAACAACAAAATTTGATAATGGGGTTCTGCAATATCGCCTACGTCTCCAGGCCTTTCTCTTAGTGGGTGAGGCTTTCTTATTTCTCTTCAAAAGCTTCAAAAATACATCATAATAGTTCCAAAATGATTAAAAACTGATCTTTTTGTGTTCTACCAGATCTCAAGAACCTGTCACAGCTGACAACACTGAAAACGGATGAACAAAGCTACCAGAAATGGCTCGCAAAGGTTCTCTCTTCAATGGCTTCCCTACATAAAAATGGCTTTGACTCAACAATTATTCAGAATTTTCCTATTATGAACTTCCCTCAATGGCTTCAAGAACCTTTGGTTTATATAGGCTTGAAGTGGGTAACAAACTCCCAACTTCCCCCCAATATTTGGACTCAAAAAGAGTCCAAGATCCTCCAAAAATGGACTAAATCCCCTCAAACAGGCTTAAAATCAATTAAAAGTCTTAATATAAAGTGGAAAAACCCACTTTTGGGAAAAACATATAGGCACAGCCCCTAAAATTTGGGCTCCTAGTCACTTGGGTGCCTCCATGTGGCCAAGCGCTAAGGATGGCGCACTGGTCCCTGGTCTTTAGCCCCCCAAAATATGACCCTTGGTCACATGTATGGTCATGTGGCTATGGATATGCACCCACACGCTCTGAAATGGATAGACCCTTGTCACTTTAGCCCACGATTAGGCCCTTGGTCGGCGGGTTAGCCCGACCGATCGGGCGCTAACCCACAAATCCACACCATGTATCAAGGTAGGGGCCCGATTCATATGGTGTGGTTGTATGTTGTATACACGAGATCATGAGTTACACATGATAGGGGCTATCTCTATTAACAACATGCATCAAACATACTCTCGTGCCAATGTATAAGGTATTGGTCTCATGGTATGGGCATATGCGTAAAGTAATGCGTCAGGGTTGGGGGCTAGGCCTCAACCCTATTCTCTACCGATGAGACTACCATTCATATTCAAATACAATGTTGTGAATATGGTTAACAAGAACCACTCTGGGTAGGTTGGTAGCCCAACCCTTCCAAGTCACTCACCACCCAGACCGGAGGTCATAGGTTCAACTCCCCAAGAGTTGTATAACTTTTCCCACAATGACCAATGGAGGGGTGCCTCATGGTAGACCATGATTGGGTCAAGAGGCACCACTTTATTCGCCCTAAAAAGCACCAAGTTTCAAACTCAGATTCGTCCACCTGCACCTACCCAGTCAGAGACACTGTACCTTCCACATCATTGTGCGTTCGTACAACCTATACAGTCAGCTGCCACGTCAGCGTTGTATGGACTATACAGACTATACAATTATGATTTTTTTTTCCTGTTTGACAAAACAAAAAGACCGCGATATATTTCTCATACAACATTTGTTTTATCCCGTTCAAGTTGTGTTGGGTTTGTATCGATGAGGCCTACGCACACGTTCATTTTGAAGCCATTCTGAGAAATTTTATTTTTAGACCTTCCTGGACCCATTTTGGTCCCTGGATCCATTATGGATCACACCTCCCCATTAAATACCTTTTGGTCCTCTAGAAGGTTACTGACCGGTCATCAAGTGTAGGATAGGCCACCCCACTTGTTCTATGTCTTTAAACTCTTTCATGTGCACCTGTCTCATCAAGATCAATTGTAAAACAACCATGATAACTGACAACATATTGTTAGCCACTTGTACTCTGTCACACTTTACTGAAGCCACTATCATCCATGTTGACAAAATTACTAATGATAACATCAGAAATATGATTGAAAGTGAGCTAATATGTTTATAATACTTGCACGACATTAGATTATCTTGAAGCAAAGTATGATTGATCTTCCATTCGACAATCATCTCTTGTTCTTGCAAGTGGGTAATGTATTCGATCCCAAGTATGTAGGTCGTGTTGTTGTTGCAACTATTTGCCTCCCTTTACTTTATTTGAACCACTTTGGTCTCTCCTTGGGATGCAATTGCCAACAATGGTCCTCATCATTCCCTTCTTTCTTTCAATTCCTGAAAGAGGGCTTCTCTTCCTTTCTTGCCACTGAATTTTCCTTCTTGCCATTCCACTTCCTTTTGTCATCTTTCCTTGAAGATGATTCCCCTTATACACCAATTATTGCTTTCCCTGCTTCAATGTACGTTTCTTGAATAGAAACCTCATCAAGATTAGTAGTTCCAAACATAAATACAGTGTTATGAATGTGTGCAGGTAAACCTCCTATATACTTCATAAGAGTCTCTTGGGTATGTAAAGGAATATCTAACATCAATGCCATTTTATGAAATCCATCTCTGTATTCTTGCATTATTTGTCCCTTTCTTAGTTTAAGTCCTTGGCATTCAATTAAGGCTTTCCCTTTATAACCTAAAGGATAAAATTTCTTTCTAAGTGCAGAAACAAAAACTTTCCATGATGGAAATACATTACCCACTTGTTGTGTGCCATTTTTCAACTTGCTTTACCACCATATGAGTGTTGTTCCTGCAAGTCGAAGCGATGCCAACTTGATTTGAGTGGCCTCATCCTTGATTTGTTGCACACTGCAATAAACCTCCATCTGTATGAACCAGTTTCCAAGCCTCTCTGCATTGACTTCACCATCATACATGGATAGTTCAAACTTCACATCAAGCTTAAGTAAAGGCATTTCATTTTTATGTTTATGGGAATGTTTTCTTGCAGTGGATTTAGAACTTGAACTTGAAGAAGAAGAAGTTGATGGAGAAGGAGGTGAAGGAGGAATTTGAGGAGGATCCTCTCCTTCTTCATTTTTTACCTTTGAATATTCACCTAGAATCGATCTCTTCCATTCCAAGTAATCCTCATATAGAACCTCCATCATCTCCGACATGGAAAAGAAAGTTTTTTGAAACTCTTTCTCCTCATGAGAAAGTCCCTCTTCTGATGCCATCTTCTCACTTTGAGAAGTTCTCTTTCTTGATCCAATCTTAGGATTCTCTTCAACAAGCTCACCTTCACCACGATTCATCTTTTCCCTGGTAATCATGCAAACTCAAAAACCAGCCATCAACTACCTATGATACCACTTGATCCAAAAAGATCTTTTAAATAAAATGGTTGAGTTTTAAAACATGAGTTAAATTACCATTTAGGAATTTAATGAAAGAGGAAGAATTATAGATGAAACATGGAAGACATAAAGAAATATACAGATATGGAAATAATCATGAAGAAACATCAAACCATAACAACAAAAGTTTATAACGTAGTTCGACAATCTTTCCTACGTCTCCAATCCTTTGTATCAGTGGGTGAGGATTTCTTGTTTCTTTTCAAAAGATTCAAAAGTACATCATAATAGTGCCAAAAGGATTTAAAATGGATCTTTTTGTGTTCTACCAGATCTCAAGAACCCATCACAGCTGACGACACTGAAAGAGGATGAACGAAGCTCTCAGAAATGGCCCGCAAAGGTGCTCTCCTCAATGGCTTCACTGAATAAAAATGGATTTGGCTCAACAATTCTTTAACATTTTCCTGTTCTGAACCTCCCTCAATGGTTTCAAGAACATTTGGTTTATATAGGCTTGAAGTGGGTAACAAACTCCCAACTTCCCCCTAAGATTTGGCCTAAAAAAGAGTCTAAGATCCTCCAAAAATGGACTAAATACCCTCAAACAAGCTTAAAATCACTTAAAAATCTTAATATAAAGTGGAAAAACCCACTTTTGGGAAAACAATACAGGCGTAACCCCTAAAATCCGAGCTCCTGGTCACTTGGGCGCCTCCATGTGGCCAAGCGCTAAGGCTAGCACACTAGCCCCTGGTCTTTAGCCCCCTAAAATCTGACCCTCAGTTGTATGTATGGCCATGTGGTCTTGTATATGAACCCACGTGCTCTGAACTAGATAGAACCTCGTCGCTTTATCCCACTATTACGCCCTTGGTCGGCGGGCTAGACCGGTCGACCAGGCGTTAACCCACAAATCTACGACATGTATCAAGGTAGGGTCCCGGTTCATATGGCGTGGTTGTATGATGTATACACGAGATTGGGAGTTACACATGATAGGGGATATCTCCACTAACAACGCACACCAAACATACTCATGGGCCAACGTACAAGGTATTGGTCTCATGGTATGGGCATATGTGTAAAGTAATGTGTCAGGGCTAGGGGATAGGCCCCAGCCGTATTCTCTGTCGATGAGACTACCATTCGCATTCAAATATAATGTTGCGACTATGGTTAACAAGAACCACTATGGGCAGGTTGGTAGCCTAGCCCTTCCAAGTCACTCTCCACCCAGACCGGAGTTCACAAGTTCAACTCCCCGAGAGTCACATAACTTTTACTGCAACGACCAATGAGGGGTGCCACATGGCAGCCCATGACTGGGCCATGTGGCACCATGTTATTCTCCCAAATAACCACCAAGTGTCAAACTCAGATTCGTCCACCTACACCTGCCCAATTAGCGCCACTATACCTTCCATGTCACTGTACAGTCAACTTCCATATCAGCACTATACAGACTATAGAGTCAACATTTTTTTGCATGTTTGAAAAAATGAACAGACTGTGATATCTTTTCCATATGATGTCTATTTGATATTGTTCAAGTTATGTTGGGTTTGTATCGACAAGGCCTATGCACACCTCCATTTTTAATCCATTCTAATCACTTTTATTTTTAGTCCTTCCTGGACCCATTTTGGTCCATGGATCCATTATGGATCACACCTCCCCACTAAAGATCTTTTGGTCGTCCAAAAGGTTACTGACCAGTCATCAAGTGAGGGATAGGCCACCCCACATGTTCTCTATCTTTAAACTCTGTCTTGTGCACCTGTCTCATCAATATCAACTGTAAAACAACCATGATAACTAAAAACATATTGTTAGCCACTTGTCCTCTGTCACACCTTACTGAAGCCACTATCATCCATGTTGAAAACATTACTAATGATAACATAAAAAATATGACTGCAAATAAGCTAATATGTTTATAATACTTGCACGACATTATCTTATCTTGAAGCAAAGTACGATTGATCTTCCATTCAACAATCATCTCTTGTTCTTGCTTAAGATCAATTACTTGATTTGAAACAATTATAGGTGTGTTGTGTGCATGAGATTCCTTTCTTAATTGTTCCATTTTTTGAAGAGATTGATTTTCTTTTAAATGATGAGCATGTACCACATATTCTTTGCCCGCTTTGATTAAGTGATATTGATTTTGTTCCCTGTAGAAGATTGCTTTGAGATCATACAAATAAGGACTACCTAAGACCATTCCACATTCATTTAGTGGCACCACATCACATGTTACCTCATCCACAAACTTATATGAAATTGCAAACTTTGATGTGCATTTCTTTGTTATGTGCAATTTATGATTGTTGCTTATACATTTAAGTGACTAAGTCTTATGATGCATCTAAGTGTTTAATCCCAATTGCTTAACCACTTCCTATGAAATCAAGTTAGATTGAGATCCACTATCTATTGATGTGTCGAACTTAGTATGCCTCATTATGACCCATATGTGAAACAATTTACTTCTAGAATCAAATCCATCAACAATTTTACCTGTCAAACCAACCGCTGAGATTTTAGATTCATCACCTGAATTCGATCCCAAGTTTGTAGATAGTGTTGTTGCTACAACTATTTCCCTCCCTTTACTTTATTAGAACCACATTGGTCTCTTCTTGGGATGCAATTGCCAACAATGGTCCTCATCATTCCCTTATTTCTTGCAATGCTTGCAAGAGGGCTTGTCTTCCTTTCTTTCCATTGAATTTTCCTTCTTTCCATTCCACTTCCTTTTGTCCTCTTTCCTTGACGACGATTCCCCTGATAAACCAATTCATGTTTTTCCTACCTCAATGTACATTGCTTGAACAAAAACCTCATCAAGATTAGTAGGTCCAAACATAAATACAATGTTACAAATGTGTGCAAGTAAACCTCCCATATACTTCATAAGATTTTCTTGGGTATGTAAAGAAATATCTAACATCAATGCCATTTTACGAAATCCATCTTTATATTCTTGCACTGTTTTTCCCTTTATTAGTTTATGTTCTTGCCATTCAATTAAGTCTTTCTCCTTATAACCCAAAGGATTAAATTTCTTTCCAAGTGCAGAAACAAAAACTTGCCATGATGGAAATACATTACCCACTTGTTGCGTGCCATTTTGCAACTTGCTTTTCCACCAGATGAGTGTTGTGCCTGCAAGTCAAAGCAATGCCAACTTGTTTTGAGTGGCCTCATCCTTGATCTGTTGCACACTACAATAAACTTCCATCTATCTAACCAGGTTGTCAAGCCTCTCTGCATTGAATTCACCATCATAGATGGGTAATTCAAACTTCACATCAATATTAAGTAAAGACATTTCATTTTTATGTTTATGGGAATTTTTTCTTGCAGTGGATTTAGAAATTGAACTTGAAGAAGAAGAAGTTGATGGAGAAGAAGGAGGTGAAGGAGGAGTTTGAGGAGGATCCTCTCCTTCTTCATTTTTGACCTTTGAAGATTCACCTAGAATCAGTCTCTTTCGTTCCAAGTAATCCTCATATAGAACCTTCATCATCTCCGACATGGCGAATAAAGTCTTTCAAAACTCTTTCTCCTCATGAGAAAGTCCCTCTTCCGATGCCATATTATCACTTTGAAAAGTTCTCTTTCTCAATCAAATCTCGGGATTCTCTTCAACAAGCATGCCTTCACCATGATTCATATTTTTCCTGATAATCATGCAAACTCAAAAACCAACCATCAACTAGCTCTGATACCACTTGATCTGAAAATATCTTTTAAAAACAATGGTTGAGTTTTAAAACATGAGCTAAATTACCATTTAGGAATTTAATGAAAGAGGAAGAATTATAGATGAAACATGGCATCCATAAATAATTATACAGATCTGGAAATAATCATGAAGAAAAACCAAACCAAAAAAATAAAAGTTGATAAAGGAATTCGACAATCTCACCTACGTCTTTGGGCCTTTGTCTCAGTGGGTGAGGATTTCTTATTTCTGTTCAAAAGCTTCAAAAGTACATCATAATAGTTCCAAAAGGATTACAAACTAATCTTTTTTTTTTCTACCAGATCTCAAGAACCCGTCACAACTGACGACACTGAAAACGAATGAACGAAGCTCCCAGAAATGGCCCACAAATGTGCTTTCCTCAATGGCTTCCCTACATAAAAATGACTTTGGCTCAACAATTATTCAACATTTTCTTGTTATGAACCTCCCTCAATGGATTCAAGAACCTCTGGTTTATATAGGATTGAAGTGGGTAACAAACTCCCAACTTCCCCCCAAGATATCGCCTCAAAAAGAACCCAAGATCCTCCAAAAATGGACTAAATCTCCTCAAACAGGCTTAAAATCAATTAAAACTCTTAATATAAAGAGGAAAAACCCAGTTTTGGGAAAATAATACAGGTGCAACCCCTAAAATCTAGGCTCCTGGTCACTTGGGCACCTCCATGTGGCCAAGCACTAAGGCTGGCATGCTGGCCCCTAGTCTTTAGCTCACTAAAACCCAACCCTCGGTCGCATGTGTGGCCATGTGGCCATGGGTATGGACCCACGCGCTTTGAACTGGATAGACCCCCATCGGTTTAGCCCATGGTTACACCCTTGGTCAGTGGGCTAGCCCAGCCGACCGGGTGCTAACCCACAAATCTGTGCCATGTATCAAGGTAGGGGCCTAGTTCATATGGTGTGGTCATATGTTGTATACACAGGATCAAGAGTTAAACATGATAGGGGATAGCTCCATTAAAAATGTGCACCAAACATATTCCTGCGCCAACGTATAAGGTACTGGTCTCATGCTATGGGTGTATGCGTAAAGTAATGCATCGGGGCTATGGGCTAGGCCCCAACCCTATTCTTCGTCGGTGGGAATACCATTCACATTCAAATACAATGTTGTGACTATGGTTAAAAAGAACCACTATGGGTGGGTTGGTAGCCTGACCCTGCCAATTCACTCACCACCCAGACCGAAGGTCACGGGTTCGACTCCCTAGGAGTCACATAACTTTTACCAGAACGACCAATGGAGGGGTTCCATGTGGCACCACATTATTCACCCAAATAAACACCAATTGTCAAAATCAGATTCGTCCACCTGCACCTGCCCAGTCAGTGCCACTATACCTGCCACATCACTGTAAGGTCATACAACCTGTACAGTCAGTTTCCACGTCAGCACTGTATGGACTGTATAGACTGTATAGTTATCATTTTTTTGCCTATTTGACAAAACAAACAGATTGCAATATCTTTCACATACAACGTTTGTTTGAGCCTTCTCAAGTTGCATTGGGTTGATATTGACAAGGCCTATGCACACGTCCATTTTTAAGCCATTCTGAGAACTTTGATTTTTAGTCCTTCCTGGACCCATTTTGGTCCCTGGATCCATTCTGGATCAGCAAGATAGAGGGAGAGTGGGTGAGGGATGGTGATGTGTGTGTGTGTGTATGTGTGTGTGTGAGAGAGAAAGAGAGATAGAGAGAGAGAGACATATGGTGGGAGTGAGGGAGGGAGGGAGAAAGGAAAATAGGGAGGGAGAGGGAGGAAGGTGGAGAGAGAGAGAGGTAGAGAGAGTGGGATAAAGGTAGAGTTAGAGGGATATAGAGAGAAAGGGACCTATATTTGGAGATACATATGGATGGAGAGACAGAGAGGAGGAATATTGTGGTATATAGGGAGAGTGAAAGAGGGAGAGAGGGATATAATGCTAGAGAGAGAGAGAGGAGAGAGAGAGAGAGAGAGGTGGGAGAGATATGGGGAGAGAGAAATAGGGGTATATAAAGAATAAGGGAGAGAGGGGTAGATGGATAGTGTGACATCCCCCAAAAATAAAATATTTTTATATTTGTGTGCTGGAAATTTATTTCCATTTTTGGCAAATTCGAATATGGAAAATTTTTGCCATTTATGGCAATTCTGAATTTCAAATTTAATAATTTTATTTAATTATTGTGATTATTGGATAGAGATCTGTTTGGACTCAACTAACTATTTGACTATGACACTTGTATCACAATAGAATATTTATATTAACTGTAGGAGGAAAAATGGAACAACCATGTTAAAAATCACCTGACCATGACTCCATGAGTTGATGCAGGAGCATCGCCAACGTCAAGCGAGCGTGGGGAAACCACAACACATTTTGAGCACATGATACCTTTTTTTAAAAATTTTGAAGATTGGATGTGCCAAACTTAAATGTGATAGTTAAGGAGAGGCGTAATAATAGATTGTAATCAGACCTTGAGCGAACCGCTCTCGTCTGAAGGACTAAGAAAGCATTTATGTTAGTAGGTAGCTTTAATGCATAGATTAGACAGTTTAGAATGAGAGAGGGAAAATGGAATATAGACACCCTCATTATGTATTTTGACATTATGATGAAGAGTAAGGAGAGCATAGAGGAGGAATAGACAGAGAGAGAGAGTTGTGTATCAGACTCCATGTACAGAAGTTCTGAACTAATACGAGAAAGTTGTGATTCAGACTCATGGTGTTCATATATTCTCTATGTATGCAGCTTTGAATGTTATGCTCATGAATGTTTTACTCTTTCTACTGTACATTTGCTTTTATGCTATGTATGAATGATTTCTTGTTGAATGTTTGAAATCTAAGAGAGAGAGAGTAAGAAGAATGAGTTTCAATTGTGATGCAGGAGCATCGCCAACACATCAAGCGAGTCAGTGTGGAAGCAGAAGACAGCTGGGTAAGCCAGCGCAAATTTTGAAAATGCTTTAGAATTGTTGCACAGATCTTAAATGATTAATTTAAGATAAGGTGCACTTGTGTATTGCAATGGACATTGAGCAGATAGCTCTCATCCTTTAGTAGATAGTCGACATTTAAAATAGTTAATGCTGGTAGATAGGAATTTAATTCTAGATTTGATAGATTTAGAGTCCCAGAGGGAAACGGGATATAAACACCCTCTTTTGCATATTGTAGCATTATTGAAGAAGCAGGAGAGCAAGGGCAAGCAAAGAGCTGTAAAGAACACCCATGTACAGGCATTTGAATTAATAGAAGAAAGCTTTGATTCAAATTCATGGTTTGTGTTGTTTCTCTGTGTATTGATGTTATGCTCATGAATGTTTGCTTCCTGTCATACATTTGTTTTTATATGTTGTGTATGTGATTTCATGGTGGAATTGAAGTCTGGAGGGAGGATGAATGAGTTTCAATTGTTTCTCTAATTGAGATAGAGGATTCCTACAAGGAGTGCAGTAGAATTGTCCCCAAGGAGTGCGTTGACAGAAGGGTTCAATTGGAGATAGCTTTTGGTCTCATTCCCTCGAAGGTGCAGTTAGGCACAGTGCATGCAAGGAGTGCACAGGATGGTTAAAGGTCTCAAGGTTGCGAACCTGAGAAAAGCTTGAAATAATGCTGCTGCAGGAGTGTGCAGAGTTGAGGAACTTCAACACTCAATGAGGTTGAAGTGTTGCCGCAAGGAGTGCGTGCAAGAGGTTTCCAAGAAGAATTGAGATTCATGAACAAGCTCAGGAGGTATAGAACCTTGAGTAATTACCAGGGAAAGCACAGGGATTTGTTTCCTTAAAATCTTGCAAGAAGCATCGCAGACTTGCGAGCAGGCGGACGAGTTTCGTGGAGAGGAACGAAATCGTTTCCCAGAAGCATCAAAGGGAGAACAGATGGACGAAATCCTCTGAGGAGATTTTGCAAAGTGTCGAGGGCTATTGGATTGTGCAGAGGTGCAAGGAGGTTACGACGAGAACGTCCGAAGGTTTAAAGCTCAGGAGGGGCAAAGCCGTCGATCCCGAGTCACAAGGACCGCCAGATCTACACGTGGTATCGTGTATCGGGGATTTGCGAGTCGAAGCCCCAAGTTGTTGCAACGGGAATTGTGATATAGTGATCCGCGATATCTTGACGAGCCCAGAGTCATTCATTGTCGAGGATGCGTGTCAGGAGATCCAAGGAAGTCAGGGTTTGAAGAATCGGGGGTTTCAAGAACAGAGAAATCTTGTCGATCGGAATCGCGAAATGTGATATCCCGATGGGAGAGTTGTGTGGGCCATAGCAGGAGCTAGTGGAGGATAGGTGGTGCAATATTGGGGATCGGGAAAAGTCAAGTCCTGAATCCATCGACATCAGGAATCGTGATCCCGCGAATTTTGAAATCCCAATAGAAGTGACGGGGGTGGAAAAGTCAATTCGCACGTGTGCATCGAAGTTTTGCCATGTCGGGTATCGGGAGTCGGTAAATCAAAGTGCTCGATATTGCGAGGGGTGAAACCGCGATAAGAGAAGTTTCGACAGAGACAAAAAGAGGTCAGCGTTGACTGAGGCATTGGATCTCGGGGATTCGAGAGCCCGGTGCTCAACCTTTGGTCTCGCGAAGTCGCAAGTTTCGATTCCCCGCTAAGTAAAGAAAGGGGGATCGCATGAAGAGATCTGTGGGAGAAAATTTCCCAATAGGGAAATAAGAGGACCAGTTAGAGTTCTTCGGGCCAAGGAAAGAGAAGATCATGTGTGAGTGGACGTGCCCACGGGTGCAACTGTGCCAAGTGTGGTATCAGAGCGGGAATATCTCTTTTCTTTCTGTAGCAGAGAAAGGAATTCACCATGCTGCCGAGGAGAGAAAGACAGTCGCCTGAACCAGAAGATAGGGAGGTGAGGAGAAGAGGCAAGCAAGTAGAAAATCCAGAAATGGAGAGGCAGATGCATGATCTCCGAGCAAGACTCGATGACATGGAGACAATATAAAGACACACAGCTAGTGAAGGAAATCTAAGTGATTCCGAAAGTGAAGTCGAGGCTGAACGCAAGGAGGAAGTCGCAGCTGAGGATCCAGCAAATGAACGTCTAATTAAAGCTATTTCCAGGATGGGTGCAAAGGCAAAGATGGACATTCCAGTTTACGAGGGAAATCTGGATGCAGAGGAGCTTCTAGATTGGATTAGAGCTCTGGATACATACTTCGACTATGAAGATGTCGAAGAAGATAAGAAAGTCAAGCATGTTGTCACGTGCTTGAAAGGCCATGCAGCATCGTGGTGGGATGAGCTACAAGATGACAGACGCTGCAAGGGCAAGCAGAAGATCAAAAGTTGGGATTGAATGATTGCAAAAATGAAGGCAAAGTTCATCCAAAGAGACTATCAAATCACTTTGTTCAGGAGGATGCAGAACCTGAGACAGAAGCTGATGACAGTGAAAGAATACACTGAAGAATTCTATCGGCTGAATATCAGGGCAGTTCATTGGGAGAGTGATGATGAGAAGGTTGCTAGATATCTGAATGGTCTGAGATACGACATTCAGGATGAATTAATCATGGTTACCATCCAAACAGTGGAGGATTCTTATCATATGGCTCTGAAAGGGAGAAGCTGAGCCGGAAGCAAGGTCAGAGGGGTCGAGGTAGAAGTCAGCCCAGAGGCAAGTCAGTTGCCCAGGATAAATACCAGAAGCCCAAGGAGGAATGGAAGAAACCTCAGGGTAAAGAAGAAAGAGGTGGAACCTCAAAGTGAGGGCCATATGTTGAATAGAGAGGGCAATATATAGAGAAGAGCAGAGGATATGCTGACGCAAACACTTTTCCTCGTACTAGAGGTAGAGGAAGAGGAAGAGGTGGAGTAATCACATGCTTTACATGTGTAAATAATGGGCACAAGTCATACGAGTGTCCAGAGAAAAAGAAGGACATTGGATAAGCTCACATCACCGAGGCACAGAAGCGGGATGTTGAGGATGAAGATGCAGAAGGCGGAAGATCGCTTATGATGCGAAAAGTCCTTTTGACACCTGAGAAGGAGGTGGAAAGTTCAGTCCAAAGGACCAGACTTTTCAGAACGGCTTGCAAGACCAAGGACAGGGTATGAAAGGTCATTGTAGATAGTGGTAGCATGGATAATATCGTATCTACAGAGATGGTAGAGAAGTTGGAGCTAGAGACAACTGATCATCCAACCCCCTACAGAGTTTTGTGGCTACAAAAAGGACACCAGGTAACTGTTACCAAACAATGCTTGGTTGAATTCAAAATAGGTGGATATAATGATAAGATTTTGTGTGATTTTATTCCCATGGATGTATATCATTTTTTGTTGGGTAGACCATGGAAATATGACAGAAATGTGATTCATGATGGGTGAATGAACACATATACACTGGAGAAGAATGGGAGAACCCATATGTTGCTTCCGATAAAGGATAAGGAAGTGAAGCCAGAAGTAAGAAACATAGTACTTCTCATGAGTGGGAAGGAGCTTCTTACCGAAGTTAAGAAGAAAGAAGATCCACAATTCTTTATGGTCAGAAAGCTGAGGATTGTTCTGACTAGCACAAGAGTGGACGATCTACCAGAGGAGATTCAGGAACTACTGGAAGATTTTGTTGACATCGTAGTGGACAAATTACCTCGTTCGTTGCCACCAATGAGGAGTGTGAGTCATCACATTGATCTCATACCAGGAGCTAGTTTTCCAAATAAAGCCGCGTATAGGTTGACGCCACAAGAAAATGAAGAGGTCAAGAAGCAGGTCCAGGATTTATTGGACAAAGGATTAGTCAGGGAAAGATTGAGTCTGTGTGTTGTTCCAACAATACTCAGTCTGAAGAAAGACGAAGGTTGGGGAATGTGTACTGACTTGAGGGTGATCAATAAGATAACCATCAGGTACAGATTTCCACTTTCGAGAATGGATGATTTGATGGATTGCCTGAGTAGGGAAAAGTATTTTTCAAAGATGGATTTGAAAAGCGGATATCACCAGATTCGCATGAGAGAAGGGGATGAATGGAAGACAACATTCAAAACAAACGAAGGGTTGTATGAATGGCTAGTCATGCCGTTTGGCTTGACGAATGCACCAAGTACCTTTATGAGGTTGATGAATGAAGTCTTGAGGGAGTTTATTGGGAAGTTTGCCATTGTGTATTTGGATGATATAATGATTTACAGTAAATTAGTGGCAGAACACTTGAAGCATTTGGCTACAGTGATGCAGAAGATACAACAGGAGAAGTTGTTGATTAATATGAAGAAATCCTCATTTATGAAGACAAAGCTCATTTATCTGGGTTTTGTTATTTTGGAAAATGAGTTGAGGATGGATCCGGATAAAGTGGAGGTAATTAAAAATTGGCCATCACCGAGAAATATTTTCGAGGTGAGAATTTTTCACGGATTGGCTAGTTTCTACCGGAAATTCATCAGGGATTTCAGTGGAATTAGCGCTGCAATGATGGATACAGTGAAGAAGAAACATAAGTCTTTTCGCTGGACAACAGAGTCTGAGAAGAGCTTCAATATGTTGAAGCGGAAGATCACGGAACAACCAGTCTTGGTATTGCCGGATTTCCAAAAGACATTCCAGGTGAAATGTGATGCAAGTGGTTTTTCCATAGGAGCAGTCTTGAGTCAGGAAGACAGGCCAATTTCATATTTAAGCAATAAGATGAATGAGGCGAAACTGAAATACTCCATGTATGATAAGGAATTCTACGCTATCATACATGCATTGAAAAAGTGGAGGAATTACTTGATCTCGAAAGAATTTTTTTTGTATAGTGATAATCACGCATTACAGTTTGTGACTCAACAGGAGAAGTTGAATTAGAAACATGTAAAATGGATAGAGTATATGCAGAATTTCACATTTGTGATTAAGCACATTTTGGGTACTTCTAACAAAGTGGTTGATGCTTTGAGAAGGAAGTGTTTTTTGTTGCAGGAGTTCCAAGTCAAAACATTGGATTTTGATAATCTCAGGGACATGTACACAGGTGATGCAGATTTTGCAGAAGCGTATGGAGAAACTGAGAATCCAGTTCTCAGAGACAGAATCCCTTAGATAGATTATGTCATCTAGGAAGGATTGTTGTTCAGAGGAAATCAACTATGTATTCCGAAATGATCCATGAGGGAGAACTTGTTGAAATAGAAACACAGTGGTGGATTGGCAGGACACTTTGGCCATGAAAAAACATTTGCGAAGCTGAATGAGTCATATCTTTGGCCAAGAATGTGAGCAGATGTCAAGAGATTCGTTGACATATGTCAAATTTTCCATCATTCAAAGGGAAGAAAGAATAATGCAGGGTTTTATCAGCCATTACCCATACCAGAGAGGCCATGGGAGGCGATTAGCATGGATTTTGTATTGGGGTTGCCAAGGACACAAAGAGGGGTTGATTCAATCTTTGTGGTAGTAGATAGGTTTTCTAAAATGGCACACTTCATTCCATGCCAAAAGACCAGCGATGCGACTCACATCGCAAATTTGTTTTTCAGAGAGGTCATTCGACTTCATGGGTTGCCGAGAAGTATTGTTTCGGACAGAGACACAAAATTCATAGGGCATTTTTGGAGGACCTTATGGAAGAAGCTGGGAACTAACTTGGCGTTTAGTTCTACTTATCATTCTCAGACAGATGGAAAAATAGAAGTGGTGAACAGAATCCCGGGAGACTTGTTGAGAAGCTTGGTGACGGAGCACCACAACAGTTGGGACAATATATTACCACAAGCAGAGTTTGCATACAATGACTCAGTGAATCGAAGCATAGGAAAGAGTCTGTTTCAGATTGTATATGGTGTGTAGCCGAGAGGAGTTTCTGAACTGAGGGATTCAGAATAGACTGCGACTAGCAGTACTAGTGCCGAGGAATTCGTTGAGGCGATGAAGGAACTTCACAGCCGGGTGAAGGAGCGGTTGCTGAAATCAAACCAGGAGTACAAGCGCAAAGCAGATCAGCATTGGAGACAACTTCAGTTTGAAGTTGGTGATCTATTTTTGGTGCACTTGAGAAAAGAAAGGTTCCCGAGGGGAACATACAATAAGTTGAAGATGAAGAAAATCGGGCCATGTAGGGTCTTGAGAAAATTTGGGGAAAATGCTTATGAGATCGAGTTGCCAGATGGGATTGGAATATCTCCGATATTCAATATCACAGATTTATACCCATACAGGGCTAGAGAAGCAGAAACTGGAGATGGGATGCTAGTGATCCAGTGGATGAAACAATTTCCAGTTGCAGAAAAGCCACAGATGGAATGCATACTGGACAAGAGAGTGGGTAAGAAGACCAGGAGGAAAGAATACTATGAGTATCTTGTCAAGTGGAAGGGCCATCCAATGGAAGATGCCATCTGGGAGACTGAAGAAGAGATACAGAAGCATGGACAGACCGTGCAGGATCTCATGGATAGGAGCCCATGAAATGTTTCAAGCGAGGGAGTATGATGCAGGAGCATCGCCAACACATCAAGCGAGCCAGTGCGGAAGCAGAAGACAGTTGGGTAAGCCAGCGCAAATTTTGAAAATGATTTGGAATTGTTGCGTAGATATTAAATGAGTCATTTAAGATAAGGCACACTTGTGTATTGTAATGGACCTTGAGTGGATAGCTCTCATCCTTTAGTAGATAGTCAGCATTTAAAATAGTTAATGCTGGTAGATAGGAATTTAATTCTAGATTTGATAGCTTTAGAGTCCCAGAGGGAAACGGGATATAGACACCCTCTTTTGTGTATTGTAACATTATTGAAGAAGCAAGAGAGCAAGGGAAAGTAGAGAGTTGTAAACAACACCCATGTACATGCATTTGAATTAATAGAAGAAAGCTTTGATTCAAATTCATGGTTTGTGTTGTTTCTTTGTGTATTGATGTTATGCTCATGAATGTTTGCTTCCTGTCATACATTTTCTTTTATATGTTGTGTATGTGATTTCATGGTGGAATTGAAGTCTGAAGGGAGGATGAATGAGTTTCAATTGTTTCTCTAATTGAGCCAGAGGATTCCTGCAAGGAGTGCAGTAGAATTGTCCGCACGGAGTGCGTTGACAGAAGGGTTCAATTGGAGATAGCTTTTGGTCTCATTCCCTCGAAGGTGCAGTTAGGAACAGTGCATGCAAGGAGTGCGCAGGTTGGTTAAAGGTCTCAAGGTTGCGAACCTGAGAAAATCTTGAAAGACTGCTACTGCAGGAGTGCACAGAGTTGAGGAACTTCAACACTCAGTGAGGTTGAAGTGTTGCCGCAAGGAGTGGATGCAAGAGGTTTCCAAGAAGACTTGAGAGTCGTGAACAAGCTCAGGAGGTATAGAACCTTGAGTAATTTCCAGGGAAATCAAAGGGAGTTGGTGCCTTGAAATCTTGCAAAAAGCGTCGCAGACTTGCGAGCAGGCAGACGAGTTTCGTGGAGAGGAACGAAATCGTTTCGCAGAAGCATCAAAGGGAGAACGGACAGATGAAATCCTCTGAGGAGATTTCGCGAAGTGTCGAGGGTCGTTGGATCATGCGAAGGTGCAAGGAGGTTATGACGAGAACGTTCGAAGGTTTAAAGCTTAGGAGGGGCAGAGTCGTCGATCCCGAGTCACAAGGACCGCCAGATCTACACGTGGTATCATGTATCAGGGATTTGCGAGTTGAAGCCCCAAGTTGTTGTGACGGGAATTGCGATATCGCGATCTATGATATCCCGACGAGCCCAGAGTCATTCATTATCGAGGACACGTGTCAGGAGATCCAAGGATGTCGGGGTTCGAAGAATCGGGGGTTTCAAGAGCAGAGAAATCTTGCCGCTCGGAATCACGAAACGCGATATCTCGATGGGAGAGTTGTGTGGGCCACAACAGGAGCTAGTGGAGGACAGGTGGCACAATATCGGGGATCAGGAAAAGTCAAGTCCTGAATCCATTGACATCAGGAATCGTGATCCCACGAATTTTGAAATCCCGATAGAAGTGACGAGGGTGGAAAAGTCAATTCGCACGTGTGCATCGGAGTTTCTCCACGTCGGGTATCGGGAGTCGGTAAATCAAAGTGCTCGATATTGCGAGGGGAAAAACCACAATAAGAGAAGTTCCGATAGAGACAAAAAGAGGTCAGTGTTGACTGAGGCATCGGATCTCGGGGATTCGAGAGCCCGACACTCAACCTTTGGTCTCACGAAGTCGCGAGTTTCGATTCCTTGCTAAGTAAAGAAAGGGGGATCGCGTGAAGACATATGTGGGAGAAGATTTCCTGATAGGGAAATAGGAGGACCAGTTAGTGTTCTTCGGGCCAAGGAAAGAGAAGATCCTGTGTGAGCGGACGTGCCCGCGGGTGCGACTACGCCAAATTGTTTCTCTATCTAAGCAAGAGTTCCTGCAAGGAGTGCAGTCGAATTTATCTGCAAGGAGTGTGTTAACAAGGTGTTTAGAGGGTTGTCTCTGAAAGCTCATACTAGATAGTTTTTGTTCTCATTCACACAGAGGTGCAGTCAGGCACAGGAGCATGCAAGGAGTGCATAGAACGAGGAAAATCTCAGAGTTTCGATCCTGAGTAAAGTATTGAGAGACCGTCGTTGCAGAGTGTACGCAAGGTCGAAGAGCATTCAACACTTCAAGTGTTTGAAGGTTGTCACAAGGAGTGCATGCAAGGGTCTTCTTAAAGACTCGAAGTTGTGAGAAAGCTCAGGAAGGATAAAGACTTTGAAATTGTTGAAGGCAGTACAAGGAGTTGGTGCATATTGAGTGATTAGAAGGCATTGAAATTTTGTGCCACAGGTGGATAAGTCTAGGGAAGAATCCTTGGTTCACTTCGTAGGAATTGTTAGAGGGAGGGAACAGATGATCGAAATTCTCTGTAGAGAATTAGTGAAATCCCGTCAGCTGTCCAATCTGAAAAAGAAGCTAGGAGGTTACGACTGGGTTGCCAAGGTGAAAGATTAGAAGATTTTGAACCGTCGGATCGTCACTTAGATACCCGTCAGTCATCCGATCTGACAGGAGTTGCACGGGGTTTAAAACCTCTCAAGTCGAGCGAAGGTCCCTAAAGGTATCGGGGTATCGAAGTGTCGGAGTTTGGAATATCGGAAGTCCTGCGGACAAGAGATCGGGTAAATCCACAGTGAAAACCCTGAAACAAATCAGAACCCTCCATCTGTTGGGACACGTGGCAGGGATCGAGAGTCATCGACATCTCATAAGTCTAGAGACCAAGAGTCTGAGACCTCTTGAGTCCCGAAACAACGAAAGGATTACAGTCGTGGATCTAAGGAAGGATGTGTGTCGCGCGATCATCCAATTCGGAGATCCGGGCACCGAGAGTCACATAAGTGAGCATTTTTTACTTTGCATTTGGCGAAGTCCAAGGCTTGATATGAACCGTCCATCCATTTTGGATGTGTGTCAAAAATCTGAGAAGTCGGGCTTCAAGAGAGTGGAGAGACTCACATCGCCGAAGCACAAAGGCAGAATGTTGAGGCATAGGATGTTGAAGGCGGAAGATCGTTGATGATGCGAAAAGTTCTTTTGACACCAGAGAAGGAGGTGGAGAACCCAATACAAAGGAACAAACTTTTTGGACTACTTGCAAAACCAAGGACAGGGTATGCAAGGTCATTATGGATAGTGGTAGCACAGACAATCTCGTTTCAACATAGATGGTAGAAAACATGGAGCTAGAGACGATTGAACATCCAAGTCCATATAGAGTTTCATGGCTACAAAAGGGACATCAGGTAAATGTCACTAAACAATGTTTAGTTGAATTTAAGATAGGAGGATATAATGATAAGATACTCTATGATGTTATTCCTATGGATGT
>ML792107.1:19700-47325 GCA_009831015.1 Picea engelmannii | reverse complement strand
CATCCAAGTCCATATAGAGTTTCATGGCTACAAAAGGGACATCAGGTAAATGTCACTAAACAATGTTTAGTTGAATTTAAGATAGGAGGATATAATGATAAGATACTCTATGATGTTATTCCTATGGATGTTTGTCATTTATTTCTGGGTAGACCGTGGCAATATGATAGAAATGTGATTCATGATGGGAGGATGAACACATACACCCTAGAAAAGAATGGGAGAACTCATATGTTGCTTCTAATCAAAGATAAGGAAGTGAAACCTGAAGTAAGTAACATTGTACTTCTCATGAGTGGGAAAGAACTCCTTAACGAGGTCAAGAAGAAGGAGGAACCACAATTCATTGTAGTCAGGAAACTGAGAATTGTTTTGACCAACACAAGAGTGGACGATTTACCAGAAGAGGTTAAGGAACTATTGGAAGCGTTTACTGACATAGTAGTGGATGAACTACCTCATTCATTACCACCAATCAGAAGTGTGAGTCATCATATTGATCTCATACCTGGAGCCAGTTTTCCAAACAAAGCCACGTACAGACTGACGCCGCAAGAGAATGAAGAGGTCAAAAGACAAGTCCAGGATTTGTTGGACAAAGGGTTGGTTAGAGAAATCTTGAGCCCATGTGTTGTTCCAATAGTACTCAGTCCAAAGAAAGACAGAGACTCGAGGATGTGTACTGATTCAAGAGAAATTAACAAGATAACCATCAGGTGTAGATTTCCATTTCCAAGGATGGATGAACTGATGGATTGCTTGAGTGGAGAAAAATATTTTTTGAAGATTGATTTGAAAAGTGGATATCACCAGATTTGTATGAGGGAAGGTGATGAATGGAAAACAGCCTTCAATACTAACGAAGGGTTGTATGAATGGCTTTTTATGCCATTTGTCTTAACAAATGCGCCAAGTACCTTTATGAGGTTGATGAACAAAGTCTTGAGGGAGTTCATCGGGAAATTTGTCATCGTGTCTCTAGATGACATATTGATTTTTAGTAAAACTAAGGCAGAGCATCTGAAACACTTGGCTACTGTGATGAAGAGATTACAACAAGAGAAGCTGCTGATAAACGTGAGGAAATCCTCATTCATGAAGACAGATCTCATCTACTTGGGATTTGTTATTTCTACAGATGAGTTGAGGATGGATCCATATAAGGTGGAAGTAATCAAGAATTGGCCATCACCGAAGAGTATATTCGAGGTGAGGAGCTTTCACAGATTAGTTAGTTTCTGTCGAAAGTTCATCAGGAATTTCAGTGGAATTAGTGCACCGATGATGGATACAGTGAAGAAAAGACACAAATATTTTCACTGGACAGAAGAGGTTGAGAATATTTTTAACCTGTTGAAGAGGAAGATCACAGAGAAACCAATTCTGGTGTTACCAGATTTCAAAAAGACATTTCAGGTGAAATGCGATGCAGGGGGATTTGCCATAGGGGAAATCCTGAGTCAAGAGGATAGGCTGATAGCATACTTCAGTGAGAAGCTAAATGAAGCAAAGGTGAAGTACTCCACATATGACAAGGAGTTCTATGCTATCATCCAGGCATTGAAGAAATGGAGGCATTACTTGGTTCCCAAATAGTTTTTCTTATACAATCATGCACTGCAGTTTGTGACTCAATAGGAAAAGTTGAATCAGAGACATGTTAAATGGGTTGAATATATGAAAATTTTCACTTTTGTGATTAAACATATTTCTGGAACTACTAACAAAGTTGTTGATGCTTTGAGAAGGAAGTGTTTGCTATTGCAGAAGTTCAAAGACAAAACATTGGGTTTTGATGACCTCAAGGACATGTACAAGGATGATCCGGATTTCAAGGAGGCATATGAAGCAGCTGAGAATTCAATTCTCAAAGACAAAAGACAATGGACAAAATACATGGTCTAGGAGGGATTACTATTTAAGGGTAATCAACTTTGTATTCCAAAATGCTCCATGAGGGAGAACCTGTTGAAAGAGAAACATAGTGGTGGATTAGCAAGACACTTTTGTCATGACAAGACATTTGCAAAATTGAATGAGTCGTATTTTTTGCCGAGAATGCAAGCATATGTCAAGAGGTTCGTGGGAAGATGCATAATTTTCTAGCATTCAAAAGGAAAGAGACAGAATGCAGGATTTTATCAACCATTGCCCATACCTGAGAGGCCGTGGGATGCAATCAACAAGGATTTTATATTGGGTTTTCCAAGAACACAAAGAGGATTTGACTCAATCTTTGTGGTGGTGGATAGATTCTCCAAGATGGCACACTTCATCCCATGTCAGAAAACCAGTGACGCAACCCACATTGCAAATCTGTTTTTCAAAGAAGTCATTCGACTTCATGGCTTACCAAGGAGCATAGTTTCGGATCGAGACACTAAGTTTGTGGGACACTTTTGGAGGACCTTATGGAAGAAGCTGGGAACTAACTTGTCATTTAGTTCAGCCTATCATCCTCAGACGAATGGACAAATAGAAGTGGTAAACATAAGTCTGGGAGACTTGCTGAGAAGCCTGGTGACATAACACCACAGCCAGTGGGACAACATATTACCACAGGTAGAGTTTGCTTATAATGATTCAATCAATAGAAGTACAGGGCAGAGTCTGTTTCATATTGTCTATGGCATACAGTCGAGGGGAATTTTTGAACTGAGAGATTCAAAACATAATGTGACTAGAAGTGCTAGTGCAGAATATTTTGCAGAGGCGATGAAGGAACTTCACAGCCAAGTGAAGGAGCGTTTACAGAATTCAAGACAGGAGTATAAGCAAAGAGAAGATCAATGTAGGAGACAACTTCAGTTTGAGGTTGGTGATTTGATTCTAGCACACCTGAGAAAGGAAAGTTTTTCGAAGGGAACATATAATAAACTGAATATGAAGAAGATTGGACCGTGTAAGATCTTGAAGAAATTTGGGGAAAATGCTTATGAGATTGAATTACCCGATGGCATCGAAATTTCTCCGATATTCAATGTCTCATATTTGTACCCATACAAAGATGAGGAAGCAGGAACAAATGATGAACAGTCAGAGGTTCATTGGAAAAATAAGATGCCAGTTGCATAAAATCCACAGATGGAGCGCATACTGGACAAAAGGGTCGGCAAGAAGACCAGACGAAGGGAATACTTTGAATACTTGGTCAAGTGGAAAGGACATCCAGTTGAAGATGCCAGCTCAGAAAATGAAACAGAGATTCAGAAGCATGGGCAGACCGTGCGAGAGCTCATGGATGGGAGCCCATGAAAATTTTCAAGTGAGGGAGTATGATGCAGGAGCATTTCCAACGTCAAGTGAGCGTGGGGCAACCGCAACACATTTTGAGCGCATGATACATTGTTTAAATTTTTTTGAATATTGGATGCACCAAACTTAAATGTGATAGTTAAGGAGAGGTGTACTAATAGATTGTAATCATACCTTTAGCAAACCGCTCTCGTCTGAAGGACTAAGAAATCATTTATGTTAGTAGGTAGCTTTAATGCATAGATTAGACAGATTAGAATGAGAGATGGAAAATGGAATATAGACACCCTCATTGTGTATTGTAAAATTATGATGAAGAGTAAGGAGAGAATAGAGGAGGAACAAAGAGAGAGAGAGTTGTGTAGCAGACTCCATGTACAAAAGTTCTGAACTAATACGAGAAAGTTGTGATTCAGACTCATGGTGTTCATATATTCTCTGTGTATGCATCTTTGAATGTTATGCTCATGAATGTTTTAATCTTTCTGCTGTACATTTACTTTTATGCTATGTATGAATGATTTCTTGTTGAATGTTTGAAATCTTAGAGAGAGAGAGAGTAAGAAGAATGAGTTTCAATTGTTTCTCTATCTAAGAAAGAGTTCCTGCAAGGAGTGCAGTCAAATTTGTCCGTAAGGAGTGCGTTGACAAGGTATTCAGAGGGTTTTCTCTAAAATATCAGACTAGATATATTTTGTTCTCATTCACACAGAGGTGCAGTCAGGCACAGGAGTGTGCAAGGAGCACTTAGAACGAGGAAAATCTCTGAGTTTCGAACTTGAGTAAAGTATTGAGAGACCGCCGCTACAGAGTGTATGCAAGGTCGAAGAGCATTCAACACTTCAAGTGTTTGAAGGTTTCTGCAAGGAGTGCGTGGAAGGGTCTTCTTAAAGACTCGAAGTTGTGAGAAAGCTCAGGAAGGATAAAGCCTTTGAAACTGTTGAAGGCAGTACAAGGAGTTGGTGCATATTGAGTGATTAGAAGGCATCGGAAGTTTGTGCCATAGGTGGATAAGTCTGGGGAAGAATCCTTGGTTCACTTCCCAGGAATCGTCAAAGGGAGGGAACAGACGGTCGAAATTCTCTATTTAGAATTAGTGAAATCCCGTCAGTCGTCCAATCTGAAAAAGAAGCGAGGAGGTTACGACTAGGTTGCCAAGGTGCACGCTTAGAAGATTGTGAACCGTTGGATCTTCACTTAGATACCCGTCAGCCATCTAATCTAATAGGAGATGCACGAGGTTTAAAACCTCTCAAGCCGAGCGAAGTTCCCGAAAGGTATCGGGGTATCGAAGTGTCGAAGTTAATAATATCGGAAGTCTTGCGGACAAGAGATCGGGTAAATCCACAGTGAAAACCCTGAAACAAATCAGAACCATCCATCTGTTGGGACACGTGGCAAGGATCGAGAGTCATCGACATCTCGTAAGTCTAGAGACCAAGAGTCTAAGACCTCTTGAGTCCCGAAAAAGCGAAAGGATTACAACTGTATATCTAAGGAAGGATGTGTGTCGCGCGATCATACAATTCGAAGATCTGGGCACCGGGAGTCACATAACTGAGCATTTTTTACTTTGCATTTGGCGAAGTCTGAGGCTTGATATGAACCGTCCATCCATTTGGGACGCGTGTCGGAAATCTGAGAAGTCAGGGTTCGACGTTTCACGAATCCTAAATACAGGAAACACTTACATTTCGGAACTGCGAAGTCCGAAATCCCGATAAGGAGGAAAGCTCCGTTATGGGGTCCAGCTGACGTCATCTCGTCATATCGGGAAATCAGAATTCGAGAGATTGGAAGAATCGAGTGCAAATGCATTTCGGAATTTGAAACCCCAAAGTCCCGAAAGGAGATAGGACTACAGTCATATAAAAGGGAGGTCATATGGACCCAAAATTCTAGCCCAGTGGACTAGCATAAGTTGAAGCATCTCGGGATATCGGAGATCGGAAAATCGAGAAGGAAAAGGGTTGCGACATCAGGGATTGTGAAACTCCGAAGCCCGAAATTTTATTTGTCTATTGTGAATGGAAAAGCGATCGGGCATAAAGGATGTAAGGAGAAGAAAAGACCCGTGGGTCAATTTTAATAGATATTCCAGTGGAGAATCGAAGGAGCCACTCCGGCTCGAGGGAAAAAATAGAACGATCCTTAAGACTAGGAGGTCAGCGCAAAGGCCTTTGCCGAGGTAGAGGGTGCGTCTGCGTCATGAGTGGGGAACAAGTTGGAACTACCTCTGGGTTGATTATTAAAAGTGGAAAATCATAGATTTGACCAGTGGCAGCCCCTGAAAATCAGGGATTAAGAAATCTACAAAAATCCCCAAAGGAGGGAAAAATACCTGGGAAAAATTGATAAATAGAATATGTGAGGAGGCAGGACACTGCCAAGTATGCTGGGAAAAGATTTTTGAGCTCTCTTGTTGTTATGAACACTGCGGATTGAGTGTGAGGCAAGAGGAGCCTACTGAAACATAATTGTCTTGTTGTTATGAACACTGTTGAGTAAGTGTGAGGCAAAAGGATAACTGTTGAAATTGAAGGACATTGCTGAGGAGGAGTTTCCAAGTTCGCCCTCATGGATTCATGGTCAGGCTAGGGGGTGAATCGGGCAAGTGATTTTGGCTGCCTTGTTCTACGGTTGGTAGGAACATGGTTGTTCCCTTTGTCATCTCGCGGATTTGATTCAGATATGTTGATCTACCCTTCTCTATTATGAATGGCTATGTTTTATTTGATGTCATGTATCTATTAAATCTGAACTAGAATAGTTTCCATTCTCTGTTTGAATGATTTGATATCCGAGGCATCATATTTCATTAGATCGGAACTGTAACGATGTCCATTTTTCTGTTTGAATGTTTTTAATGATGTCATATTAAATCCGAACTGGAATAACTTCCATTCTTTGTCTGAATGAATTTTTCTAATGCATTGTACTTGATTAAAATGAAACTGTAACAATCCCCATTTTCTGTTGGTCATGAGGAATAGATGTGAATGAAATCTGTATTTATATAGATATTCGTAATACGTCTGCTGGAATGTTCACATCTGACTGTTGAAATATGTATAATTGTTGCAGAAGATAAAAATATTTTCGTGGATATAATCCGTCTGTTGTCGCAAGGTTCGAAAATAGACATCCCAACCCTAGAATTGTCCCTCCTGTAAGAAAATGCTAGACAGAAACACCTATAATTATGTTATATACATAAAAATAAAAAGGGGAGATTAACGTTAGTAGGGCAAATCCTTTCTATAGTCAAAGATCCAGAAAGCCAAATATAGATCCCACGGAACACCGGTATTTAATCACCAAACTCTTATGGAAGTGAAATTTCATTTATGATGCACAGATCTAGTAATGTTGGTGTCTAATACATTGATTAAAGGAGACTCTAAGTGATTATAATATAAATTGCTTTTTATAGAAAAACTATTGTCCTATTGTACCCTTTTGTAGATTATATGCGTATAAACTCATAAGTTTAGATTCTGGAATTCTGTTAGGTAAACGTATATTGAATCCTTCTACACGTACTATTTTCACAGAATGAAAGTAAGAACACCAGTACAAGGCAAAAATATTAGAATTATGAAAAACAATGTGAATTTCGGCATTCGGGACTTGCTAGTTACATTCATGTGAAGTTCCCTTGCTCTTCCAAACCCCAAATCCCGAAATCCCAAAGTGGTGGTCCCACATCCTTTCACCTTTCGGAATTTAGATTTGTTGTGTATTGTTGTTTGGTATTTGAAACCCCAAAACCCCAAATCCCGAAATCCCGAAGTGGTTGTTCCACATCCTCTCACCTTTTGGAATTCGAGAGTTATTGTGTATTATTGTTTGGTATTTGAAAACCTGAAACCCCGAATCCCGAAATCCCGAAATGTAAGTTCTTTGTTCCTTTTAGCAATTTCAGGAATTGTTTATGTTTGATCGCATTTCGGAAGTTTGTTTATGTTGAGGTTTGGGCAGTGGAACTCACGAAGTCCCGAACCCTGAAACCTCGAAATGTGGGTCTCACCTTTAATTTTTTTCATTTCAGAAGTTTGCCTATGTTGTTGTTTGGGCACTTGAACTCATGAAGTTCTAAACCCCGAAACGTCGAAGCGCTAGTCCAACCTTCCCTTTGTTTCACATTTCAGAGGTTTGTATATGTTGATGTTTGGCTTCTGTACTCGCAAAATCCCGAACTCTGAAATCTCGAAGTGATGGTCACTTTTCGATATTTCGAGAGTTGTTGTGTGTTTATGTTAGCTGTTGTATTCGCAAAATCTCGAACTTTGAAATCCCGAAATGCTGGTCACCTTTCGCAATTTCAGGAATTGTTGTGCGTTGATGTTGACTATTGTACTCGTGAAATCCCGAACTTCGAAATTCCGAAGTCATGGCCACTTTTCGAGATTTTGGGAGTTGTTGTGTGTTTATGTTAGTTGTTGTATTCACGAAATCCTGAACTCCAAAATCCTGAAATGATGGTCACCTTTCACAATTTCGGGAATTGTTGTGCATTGATGTTGGCTGTTGTACTCGCGAAATCCCGAACTCTGAAATCCCGACATGTTGGTCACTTTTCGCGATTTTGGGAGTTGTTGTGTGTTGATTGGAGAATATTCCTCCCGATCAGAGGTATGGAAGTAACATGCATGTTTACAAGCCACTCGTATAGTTAAAGCTATGTTGGTGTTATAGGCATCATCAAATAAGAAAATATTGGTAATTTTTACAAGACTTTAAATAACATTGAAGGGAGGAGTATACACTTATTGTATCGTTGAGTAGGAAGTTTTAAGTGGCATAGTAAAGACAATCAATGACAGTAAGGCCTCTAACAAACTTTCAGATGCAATCTTTATAACAAAAGATTTAATTGCTTGAATCTCGAAACTATGCAAGGATAATTGTACAAAAAAAAAAAAAAAATTGTGTCAGTTTTTTAGGTACATTACATATGGTATCAAAGCAAAATTTACAACACTAGGCCTAAACAGGGACACATTAATTGCTTAGTATATATTCTGATTTATGAAAAAACTAATAAATCTTGTGGATTACAAACAGAAAGATTTTTTGTTTTGTGTTGAATAATGGAAGCTCAAGAAGGTACAAAAATTAGGATGGAAGGAAATCTGCAGCAAGGACCTCCTAGAGATATGAGACATAACAATGATGGAATTTCACCCATGGAGGTGTTGGAAACAATGAGGAACCTTATTGTTGAACTACAGGTTTTCAAGGTCGACAATGAAAAATTGAAGAAGGCACAACAGGAACAACAAGAGATAAATGAAGTCCTATTGCGTAGTATAGTAACCAAGAAAATCCCAAAAGATGTTAATCATGAGGAGGAGGTCAGCAAAAGGGCCTCCAAGAATTTGGTTTGAAAACAGAAAAAGGAGACAGTTCATTTGAAGGGACACCTTCAGCTGAAGACAAAACCATACCAGACAGAAAAAGAAAACAAACAGACTACCTTGAAGGAGAATTTAAAAAGATTAAACCAGCTACTTTTGATGGAGAATCTAGTATAGGATAAGAAGCCGAGGCATGGTTGTTGGACATCAAAAAAATCTTCCAAATCTACAACTATTCCAGCAACATGAAGGTCAGAATGCCCATCTACAATCTGAAAGGGAAGGCCAACATTTGGTGGTAGGACCTGAAATTGGCCAAGGGCCTAAAGGAGAAACAGTTGGAATGGTCCGACTTTAAGAAGTATTTTAAGAAACAATACCTTTCTAAAATCTATTATGAAAGGAAGACGAAAGAATTGTATGAGTTACAACTCAGACAAATGATGATGGAGGACCTTATAAATAAATTTCTAGAACTACTAAGGTTTGTACCATACATCCGGGAGGATAAGGTAAAAATCCAACGATTCTTAAGTTCTTTACCACAGTCCTACGGGGACAGAATTGAGTTTGACAACCCCAAATCCTTGAGTGAGGCATTCAGGAAAGCATGAATGTTCTATGACCAGTATAAACAGTGGATAGAGTTTCCCAAGACCTGGAAGGATAAGAAGCAATATGGAATAAACCAGCAAAAGAAGGGATACCAGCTAGGTCCTTATTGGAATGCAGCAAAAAGTTTCCCAAGGATGGATTTTCACTCCAATCATTCGAATAAGCAAGGTAGTGGTAAACTGGTAAACCTGGGAATGAAGAAGTTTGGGGACAACTCCCATGAGCCATTAAAGTGTTGGGAGTGTGGAGAGCCTCATCTAAGGAGGAACTGTCCACATTTAATTACAACAAACAGAACTGTTGTTCACAATTTGCAGGAAGCCTCGACAGTGGGTGACATGGGCAGAAGTTTGCATCGGATAAATGCAACCATAGATGGTTGACAAGATGACTACCAGTCCCCGGTGGTAGAAATCGAAGGTAAAATCCATGACACTTGAATTTTTGTTTTAATTGACCCTAGAGCTACATTAAGTTATATTACTCCCAATGTAGTAGAGTCAAATAAACTTAAAACAAAAGAACGAAAAATATTGGCTTGTACAACTAGCAACAGGTGCTAAAAGAAAGGTAGTTAACTTTATTTCTGACCTTGAGTTCAGCTTAGATGGTCAAAAGATAAATACCAATCTGAACATCCTACCATTAGGGTCTTATGATATGATTATTGGGATGGATTGGTTGGAACAACACAAAGCAATACTATATTGTTATACAAAGATACTTAGCTATAAAGATAATTTTGGCATTGTTAGAACAACACAAGGCATACCAAAACCCATATCAGTCAGACAAGTTTCAGTGATGCAACTCAAGAAATGTATTAGAAAGGGATGTCAATTTTACGCCATCCAAGTGACGAATCTATTAGAAAAAAGAAGATAAGCCCAAGTTAGAAGACTTTGTTGTCCTACGTGAATTTAGAGACATGTTTGTTGAAGAGATACTAGAATTACCTCCTAGGAGAAAAATAGATTTCTCCATAGACTTACTACTTGGATCATCCCCTATCTCAAAAGCACCCTACCGAATGAGTCTACCAGAACTGACAAAATTAAAAATACAATTACAGGAATTGTTGGACAAAGAGTATATCAGACCAAGTGTCTCGCCATGGGGAGCACCAGACCTCTTTGTGAAAAATAAAGATGGTACTCTAAGACTATGTATCGATTATAGACAACTAAACAAATTAGCCATTAAGAACAAATACCCCTTACCCAGGATAAATGATCTGTTCGATCAAGTTGGGGGGGCCAAGATCTTCTCAAAATTGGATTTATGATCCGGTTATCATCAAGTTAGGATAAAGGACCAGGACATAAACAAAATAGCTTTTCATACAAGATACATACACTACAAGTTTGTATTCATACCTTTCGGACTCACTAATGCACCAGCCACATTTATGTGCTTGATGAACAACATTTTCAGCTAGTACTTAGACAAGTTCGTAGTAGTATTTATTGACGATATTCTGGTCTATTCTAAAATGGAGGAGGAACATGATGAACACTTACGAATGGTTCTACAAACACTAAGGAAACACAAACTATACACAAAATTCGACAAATGTGATTTTTATCAAAAAGAAATAGAAAATTTAGGACATGTCATTTCCTCGGAAGGTATTGTCATAGACCCGGAAAAGATAAAAGCCATTATGGGATGGCCAGTGCCTAAGGATGTGGAAGATATCCAGTCATTCATGGGAATCACTAGATATTATCACATATTTATAGAAGGGTTCTCCAAGATAGCCTACCCTATCATGTCATTGCAAAAGAAAGGGACCAAGTTTAACTAGTTACAAAAGTGTCAAGACAGTTTTATTAAGCTAAAAGAATTATTGACATCGACGCCCATCTTGAAGGTAACAGACCCAGATAAAGACTTCACAGTATGCGTTGATGCAAGTAAAGAGGGACTAGGTGGTGTTCTAACTTAGGAAGGGAACATGATTTGTTATGAGTCCCAGAAATTAAAGGAACACAAGCGAAATTACGTCACTCATGACTTAGAATTAGCAGCAGTAATACATGCCTTAAAAATGTGGCGACACTATATAATGGGTAGAAAATTCTTACTATTGACAGATAATAGTGGGGTGAAATGTATGTTTAACCAACCAGACCTTAATGCAAGACAAGCAAGGTGGCTAGCCTTCCTAAGGGAATTTGACTTCGAGGTCAGACATATCAAGGGTAAGGAAAATAAAGTAGCAGATGCTTTAAGCCGTAGAATCCATGGGTTATTTGAGATAAACATCAGCAGGGCTAAAAGTGATCTGGAACAAAGAATAAGGACAACAAGTATCAATGATGGAAATTACACTAAGATAATGGCAGAATTTCAAAATAGTATCGCAAACTCAGATAAACCAGATATAAGTATCGACAAGAAGGGACTATTAAGATTTAAAAAAAGACTTTACATACCAGACTCAACAAAGCTAAAATTAACTGTTTTAGACGAAGTGCATAAGAAACCATACTCTGGCCATCCAGGTTACCAGAAAACAATAACAACACTCATAAAATTATTTTACTGGCCTAATATGAAGGGTGAATTAGTAGAGTACTTGGCTAGGTGCCAAGATTGTCAGCACATTAAGGCCGAAAACCAGCATCCAGCCGGCCTATTACAGCCATTACCAGTACCAGAATGGAAATGGGAGACCGTATCGCTAGACTTTATAACAAGTTTGCCTAAAACTCAGAAACAGAATGATTCAATCATGGTTGTAATCGATAAACTCAGTAAGTCTGCACACTTTATTCCTGTAAAGTCTACTTTTAAAGCTATTAACATTGCTGAAATATTCATGAAAGTAATTTTTAGACTGCATGGTATTCCTAAAATGGTGATTTCAGATAGAGATGTAAAATTCACATCCTCTTTTTGGAAGGAATTGTTTGCAGGGCTAAATACTAATTTGAATTTCAGTACGAGTTATCATCCACAAATGGATGGACAGACCGAAAGGACAAATCAAATCATAGAGAATATGCTTTGCATGTATGCAAGAACAAAGCCGAACAAGTGGGAAGACTACCTACACTTGGTAGAATTTGCATATAACAATGGGTACCAAACTTCGGCTAAGTTGAGCCCTTTCAAAATACTGTACAACAGAAGGTGTACAATTCCAATTAGCTAGGATAACCTGGATGACAGACTCATGGTACGACCAGAGATGCTCCAAGAAATGGAGAACATGGTAAAGAAAGTACAACAGAACTTGAAAGAAGCATAGGACAGACATAAGAGCTATGCAGATCAGAAAAGAAGACACTTGGAATTTCAAGTGGGAGACCATGTTTATTTGAAGTTCAAAGCCCAAAAAAGCTCGTTGAAGTTGGGGAACTGTACCAAGATCGCACCCAAGTTTTTTGGGCCCTTCGAGATACTAGCTCGAATTGGACCCGTAGCATATCAACTTGCACTTCCAGCTAATCTAAGAATTCATAATGTATTTCATGTTTCTTTGTTGAAAAAGTATATTCATGACCCTACTCATATGATTGATTGGAAATTGGTGCAGGTGGAACCCGAGGGAGAGTTCCAGGTGGAACCCTTGCACATTCTGGACCAGAGAGAAATAGCACTTCAGAACAGAGCCATCGCTCAGGTAAAGGTGCAATGGAAGCACTTTAGTCCTGAGGAAGCCACTTGGGAATTGGAGGGAGATTTGCGGAAATCTCATCCAATCCTTTTCCAGAAAAGGAATGAACACTGAGGATAGTGTTTTACTAAAGGGGGAAAGGATGTGACATCCCCCAAAAATAAAATATTTTTATTTTTGTGTGATGGAAATTTATTTTCGTTTTTGGCAAATTCGAATCTGGAAAAATTTTGCCATTTATGAAAATTCCGAATTTCGAATTTAATAATTGTATTTAATTATTGTTACTATTGGATAGATATATGTTTGGCCTCAACTAACTATTTGACTATGACACTTGTATCACAAAAAAATATTTATATTAACTGCAGGAGGACAAATGGAATAGCCATGTTAAAAATCAGCTGACCATGACTCCATGAGTGGGGAACAAGTTGGAACTGGCTCTAGGCTGATTATTACAAGTGGAAAATCAGAGATTTGGCCACTGGTAGCCCCTGAAAATCAGGGACTAAGAAAGCTGTGAAAATCCCCAAAGGAGGGAAAAAGACCTGGGAAAAATTGATAAATAGCATATGTGAGGAGGCAGGATGCTGCCAAGTATGCTGGGAAAAGATTTTTGAGCTCTCTTGTTGTTATGAACACTGCAGATTGAGTGTGAGGCAAGAGGAGCCTGCTAAAACATAATTTTCTTACTATTATGAAAATTGTTGAGTAAGTGTGAGGCAAGAGGATAATTGTTGGAATTGAAGGACATTGCTGAGGAGGAGTTTCCAAGTTCGCCCTCATGGATTCATGGTTAGGCTAGGGGGTGAATCAGGCAAGTGATTTTGGCTGCCCTGTCTACAATTGGGAGGAACGTGGTTGTTCCGTTTGTCATCCCACGGATTTGATTCAGATATGTAGATCTACCCCTCTCTATTATGAATGCCTATGTTTTATCCGATGTCATGTATCTATTAAATCCGAACTGGAATAGTTTCCATTCTCTGTTTGAATGATTTGATATCTGAGGCATCATATTTCATTAGATCGGAACTGTAACAATGTCCATTTTTCTGTTCGAATGTTTTTAACGATGTCATATTAAATCCAAACTGGAATAACTTCCATTCTTTGTCTGAATGAATTTTTTTGATGCATTGTACTTGATTAAAACGAAACTGTAACGATCCCCATTTTCTGTTGGTCATGAGGAATAGATGTGAATGAAATCTATATTTATATATATATTTGTAATATGTCTGTTGGAATGTTCACATATGACTGTTGAAATATGTATAATTGTTGAGGAAGATAAAAATATTTTTGTGGATATAATCCGTCTGTTGTCGCAAGGTTTGAAAATAGACATCCCAACCCTAGAATTGTCCCTCCTGTAAGAAAATACTAGATGGAAACACCTATAATTATGTTATATACATAAAAATAAAAAGGGAAGATTAACGTCAGCAGGGA
Organism: Picea engelmannii; assembly: GCA_009831015.1. Taxonomy (NCBI): domain Eukaryota; kingdom Viridiplantae; phylum Streptophyta; class Pinopsida; order Pinales; family Pinaceae; genus Picea; species Picea engelmannii. The sequence goes on along the minus strand of ML792107.1, from coordinate 33,012 downwards.
AAATCATTTCTATAGTCAAAGACCCAGAAAGCCAAATATAGATCCCATGGAACACCGGTATTTAATCACCAAACTCTTATGGAAGTGAAATTTCATTTATGGTGCATAGATCTAGTACTGTTGGTGTCTAATACATTGATTAAAGGAGACTCTAAGTGATTATAATAGAAATTACTTTTTATAGAAAAAATGTTGTCCTATTGTACCCTTTTGTAGATTATATGCATATAAACTCATAAGTTTAGATTTTAGAATTCTGTTAGGTAAACGGATATTGAATCCTTCTACACCTACTGTTTTCACATAATGAAAGTAAGAACACCATTACAACACAAAAATATTAGAATTATGAAAAATAATGTGAATTTTGGCATTCGGGACTTGCTAGTTACATTTATACGAAGTTCCCTTGCTCTTCCAAACCCTGAATCCCAAAATCCCAAAGTGGTGGTCCCACATCCTTTCACCTTTTGGAATTTGGGAGTTGTTGTGTATTGTTGTTTGGTATTTGAAACCCCGAATCCCGAAATCCCGAAGTGGTGGTCCCACATCCTCTCACCTTTCGAAATTCGGGAGTTGTTGTGTATTGTTGTTTGTTATTTGAAAACCCAAAACCCCGAATCCCGAAATCCCGAAATGTTAGTTCCCTATTCCTTTTCACAATTTCAGGATTTTTTTGTGTTTGATCACATTTCAGAAGGTTGTTTATGTTGAGGTTTGGGCACCGGAACTCACGAAGTCCCGAACTTCGAAACCCCGAAATGCAGGTCTCACCTTTCCCTTTTCACATTTTGGAAGTTCTCCTATGTTGTTGTTTGGGCACTTGAACTCACGAAGTTCTGAACCCCGAAACCCCGAAGCGCTAGCCCAACCTTTTCTTTGTTTCACATTTCAGAGGTTTGTATCTGTTGATGTTTGGATTCTGTACTCGCGAAATCCCGAACTCCGAAATCCTGAAGTGATGGTCACTTTTCATGATTTTGGGAGTTTTTGTGTGTTTATGTTAGTTGTTGTATTCGTGAAATCTCGAAGTCTGAAATCTCGAAATCCTGGTCACCTTTCGCGATTTCGGGAATTGTTGTGCGTTGATACTGATTGTTGTACTCACGAAATCACGAACTCCAAAATTCCGAAGTGATGGCCACTTTTGGCGATTTCGGTAGTTGTTGTGTGTTTATGTTAGTTGTTAAATTCATGAAATCCTGAACTCCGAAATCCTGAAATTCTGGTCACCTTTCGCAATTTCGGGAATTGTTGTGCGTTGATGTTGGTTGTTGTACTCGCGAAATCCCGAACTCTGAAATCCCGACATGCTGGTCACTTTTCACGATTTCGGGAGTTGTTGTGTGTTTATTGGAGAATATTCCTCCCGATCAGAGGTATGGAAGTAACAGGAATGTTTACAATTCACTCGTATAGTTAAATCTGTGCTGGTATTATAGGCATCATCAAATAAGAAAAGATTGGTAATTTTTACAAGACTAAAAATAACATTGAAGGGAGGAGTATACACTTATTGTATCATTGTGTAGGAAGTTTTAAGTGGCATAGTAAAGACAATCAACGACAGTAAGGTATCTAACAAACTTTCAGACTCAAGCTTTATAATAGAAGACTTAATTGCTTGAATCTCGAAACTATGCAAGGATAATTGTACAAACAATTTTTTTTTTGTGTGTAAGTTTTCGAGGTACATTACAGATAGGGGGGGGGAGAGAGAATGAGAGATAGTGGGAGAGGAGGAAAGAGAGAGGGAGAAGGGAGAGAAATGTTGGTTGTTGTAATGTACCTCAAAAGTTACATAAAAATAAAAAATTAATTGTTCTTTTATTGAGTACTTTGAGTTGATACTTTGTCCATCATCAATCATAATGTACAACAGTCTTTTACCTTTTATTTCGCTAATTGATTTTAAAAATAATGTCACCTCTTCCTATTTCGATATTGAGTTATATGTACGATCATAGGTACATAGCTAGGGATACCTTGTTTTCATTGCAACTTGGTATTACCCACCGTTTTCATTTCCAAAACCCACTTTATGTTATGGGGTATAACTACTTAGAACCACTATTCTATAAATGAAATGGTCATAGATGTGAGGCCTTATGATAAACGCCCTTGTATAAATATTATTACACGTTCTACAAGAAGAGGTTAGCACTAATCAAAATACTTTTAAACCGACACTTTTGGGTATAAAATCGATCACTAATCTATACAAAAGAATTATGCACGTAGAGGTTAAACTTGGGTAGGTTATGGTTAATGTAAAGGTAGTTGGGTTCAACATATAACCAATGTAACAAGGTGATAAAAGGAATAACCCTAAGTAGGCCATCCAGGTTCCTCGCCATTAATTTTCTGAGTAAATGATACAGGTCGAAATCCTCCCATCTTAAAGGCCTGTCTGCAACATTTAAGGCGCTCTGAGATAAGTCTAATCATTTCAAAGTTCTATCATCGTGCCCCAATGAAATGTCAACACTCACCATGTATTCACGTGGCCAGGTATGATTCCCACCCATCCTACTTTCCTCCATACGAAAGGGTATCACATAGCTTTCACTTCATTCCAGTCTTGGCTTGGTGAAGGAAAATGGAACGCACCAGACTAAACTCTGTTTTAGTTTTTCGTACTAGCATCATGGTAATTCTTATGTGAAATCAAACCTTATTCCAAGTGGGAGAGTTCTTGGCATCGAACTCCTCGACAAACAACACTGTGCGAGGTAAGTCGACTTGGCTGTTTCGGTCATTTTGCATTCGGGCATTTTTGTTTCATCGAGTAGTTTCTATAACTCCAGTTCACAGACAGATCCTTGGTAGCATTCTTGTTTTATATTGATATTAATTATAGAAAGGGGGAAATTGGGGGTGCTCTAGCAGGGTTTAGGGTTTTTCACAGTTTATCTCCTCTCTGTACTGGTTTTCTTATCGAGACCGAGCCATCTTCCTCTTGCGGAAGGTATCATCCCGATTTCTGTTGTAAACGTGCATCCGAGATAATTATTTTATTTATTTTCTTAACTGTATTGGGTCTGGCTTCCTCCATCGGTTAATTCCTAGTTGACAGAGTTTATAACCGAGATGTTCCTTGCATGGGTGTGTAATAAACCTCTCGGTACCGTATTGATCTTGAAATATTTATGTGTTTAAACATTAGGTTCACTGGTGTTATTATACCGATTATAGGTGTCATTCTAATGTCCAGAGGCGGTTTAATCCTTTCTGTTTATATTTAGATTGTTACATTGGATTGATATTTACTATTTCTTTATGCCCATTATATGCATGTTATCCCTGTTTATGATTTCCTTGGGTTAAAATACTGGTACTTGTCACTAATGGTGGGCCCCTCTGATATGCGAGGGTACCCATCAGGGAGGCATGAACTCCTCTTCCCCTTTTGGTCTGGGAGGCACATGGTTTGGTGCAATGGTGAAGGGTATAAAATCCTCTGTTACAGTTAAGTTCATCATTGACTTCTTTCTCATTACATTATGTTCTTAAAAAAAGATTATTTTATTGTTGTCGGATATTTTTTAATGTTTCACCTTATTCGTGCAGGGTGCGATCGCGTTGTGGCAGGGGAATGCCCTCTTCACTCTCTCAAGAGGTACTCGGGTTCCAACTACAAATCCCCTCCGTCTAAGTTATTACGAGTTACATGCACCGATGATCAAGGCTACATCTCGTTCTTAATACTTTGAAGATCTTTCGTTTCCTAGTTTTGTATTAGTTGTTTTTAAGGGTACACCCTAATTTGTATTAAAGACTGGTACTTTGAAAGTACGCCAAGCTTGTGCCTGTTTGGATTCATGATATCTAGACAGTTGTTTTCCCTTAAATGATTATGAACAATGTATTGGGGTTTATTTATTGTGGATATTATTGAAGTAACGGGATTCATAACTGACATTTCTGTATTTAACATCCTCTTCTATATTTCCGAAAGTTTGGTTTGTCAAATAGAGTTTAATTCTTTTCTTGAATTGTTCTAGTTAATTTCCAAGAATTAATTACATCGTCGTCCCAATATGATTTAACTATGCACGGTATTAAACCTACGGCTAGTACATAAGTGTTGTGTTTAATGAAGGTTCGTTCCCACTGGTACTGTGAGATTGTATTCAAAACTTCCAAGTTTTTGTTTAAGTTTGGGCACTGAATTTCTGATATAAAAAAATATTAATGGTAGGAGTTTAACCTGAGACTCGTTTTCCCCATTCGTAATTGTTTTTCTCTCATATGATTGCTTTACTCGTTCATAGCGTATATCCAGTTTGTCCTCAATTAACACATTGTACTATAGCTACGCTATGCGATTAATACTTAACTCATGTTCCTACTTCAACCATTAATCAAGTATTTTATCGATCTCCTCACCAGAATTAAGACAGTTTGTTCCTATGCCAGAACTACTAAACCATACCAAAGTACCTATACTCCAACTTTTCTGTATTGGGGTCTGTGGAGTTGGTTGGATTACTTTCCTATGAATATATATATATANTTACCCGACTCTGTTATAGTCAATTTACTTCAGCATCATTGTATCGTTTATAAAGATTACCCATTATATAATGTATCTCTGTTCATATTGTACCTATACAAGTCTACATGCATAGCGAATATAATCTGACTGTTGCAGGGTATATTTTCTTATAGTTTGAACTTGTATACTTACTAGTGGAGGTTCACTGTATACTATAGTCATCTACAAGATATATAATTTCGCCATAGAAATTGGTATGCTTGTCTACAAATATACTATGCAAGTAATTCAATTTTCTTTTGTTCAACAGATTTAATTGAGAAGGTAGTTGTAGACTATATTCATCGAATAGTCTTTGTCTAGGTTTATGAATGCACGCTAACTTTAGGGATTTCACTATATTCGTAACCAATTTACCCCACAGAGATAGAGATATTGAAGTTCGGTACAGTAAATAACAAACAAGAATTATATGATCATTAAAACAGATACTAGGAACCATGTCACTACAAATTTAACATGTATAGTACCATAGATATAAAAGCATTCGGACAGATAGGGGTTAGAGTAGAATATCTAAACTAAACTCGTGGAAAAACAAAGGGAACAACCACGTTCCTCCCAACCATAGAACCAAGCAGCCAAGATCACTTGCACGGTTCACCCCCTAGCCTAACAATGAGTCCATGAGGGCAAACTTGGCAATCCCTCCTCAGCAATGTCCTTCAAAACAGTAGTTTCCCCTTGCCTTACACCCATTCAATGTTCATAACAGCAAGGAAAAAAATCAATAGTTTTCCTTTCTAGCATACTTAGCAGCGTCCTGCCTCCTCACATATGCTTATTTATCAATTTGCCTAGGTCTTTTTCCCTCCTTTGGTAATTTTCACAGCTTTCTAAATCCTTGATTTTCAGGGGTTTCCAATGGCCAATTCAATGATTTTCCACTTGTAAAAATCAGCCTAGAGGTAGTTCCAACATGTTCCCCTCTCATGGAGTCATGGTCAGCTAAATTTAACATGCTTGTCCCCTTTGCCCCCTGCAATAAATATAAAATATTATGTTTTCTCATACAAGTTTCATAGTCAAACAACTATTTGGGACAAATTAGATCTCTGCCCAACAGTAAAAAATCATTTAATACAATTATAAAATTTGAAATTCAGAATTGTCGTAAATGGCAAAAATTTTCCAATTTCGAATTTACTAAAAATGGAAATAAATTTCCAGCAATTTCAATTCTAAAAATATTTTTATTTTCTTTATTTTTGGGGATGTCACATCCTTTCCCCCTTCAGTAAAACACTATCCTTAGTGTTCGTTCCTTTCCAGGAACAGGATTGGATGAAATTTCCACAAATCTCCTTCCAACTCCCAACTGGCCTCCTTAGGACTAAAGTTCTTCCATTGCACCTTTACCTGAGCGACAGATCTGTTCCGAAGTGCTATTTCTCTCCGGTCTAGAATGCGCAGGGGTTCCACCTGGAACTCACCTTCGGGTTCCACTTGCACCAAGTTCGAATCAATCATATGAGTAGGGTCATGAATATACTTTTTCATCAATGAAAGATGAAATACATTATGAATTCTTAGATTAGCTGGAAGTGCAATTTGGTATGCTACGGGTCCAATTCGAGCTAGTATCTCGAAGGGCCCACAAAACCTAGGTGCCAACTTGGCACAGTTCCCTAACTTCAACGAGATTTTTTGGGCTTTGACTTTCAAATAAACATGGTCTCCTGCTTGAAATTCCAAGTGCCTTCTTTTCCGATCTGCATAACTCTTCTGCCTGTCCTGTGCTTCTTTCAAGTTTTGTTGTACCTTTCTTACCATGGTCTCCATTTCTTGGAGCATTTCTGGTCCGATCATGAGTTTGTCAACCGGGTTATCCTAGCTAATTGGAGTCATACATTTTTTGTCGTACAGTATTTTTAAAGGGATTAACTTAGATGAAGTTTGGTACCCATTGTTATATGCAAATTCTACAAAATGTAGATAGTCTTCCCACTTGTTCGGTTTTGTTCTTACGTAAATACGAAGCATATCCTCTACGATTTGGTTTGTCCTTCCAGTCTGTCCATCTATCTGTGGATGATAACTTGTACTGAAATTCAAGTTGGTATTGAGCCCTACAAACAATTCCTTCCAAAAGGCGGATGTGAATTTTACGTCTCTATCTGAAATCACCATTTTAGGAATACCATGCAGTCTAAAGATTTCTTTCATGAATATTTCAAAAATGTTTAGAGCTTTAAAAGTAGACTTTACAAGAATGAAGTGTGCAAACTTATTGAGTTTATCGATTACAACCATGATAGAGTCATTATGTTTCTGAGTTTTAGGCAAACCTATTATAAATTCAAGTGATATAGTCTCCCATTTCCATTCTGGTACTAGCAATGGCTGTAATAGGCCGGCTGGATGTTGGTGTTCGACCTTAACCTGCTGAAAATCTTGGCACCTAGCCAAGTATTGTGTTGTTTTTCCCTTCACGCTAGGCCAATAAAATAGTTTCCTAAGTGTTGTTATCGTTTTATGGTAACCTCGATGGCCAGAATATAGTTTCTTATGCACTTCATCCAGGATTGTTAATTTTAACCCTGCTGAATCTGGTATGTAAAGTCTGTTCTTAAATCATAGAAGTCCCTTCTCATTGATACTTCGCTCTGGTTTATTTGAGTTCGTGGTATTGTTCGGTAATTCTACCATTATTTTAGTATAGTTTTCGTCAGAAATACCTATCATCTTTATTCTTTCCTCCAGATCACTTTCTGCCCTGCTAGTATTCATCTCAAATAACCGATGGATTCTTCTACTTAAAGAATCTGCTACTTTATTTTCCTTCCCCTTGATATGTCTGACCTTGAAGTCGAATTCTCTCAAGAAAGATAACCACCTTACCTGCCTTGCATTAAGATCTGGTTGGTTAAACATATATTTCACCTCACTATTGTCCGTTAATAATAGGAATCTTCTTCCCATTATGTAGTGTCGCCACATCTTTAAGACGTGTATTACTGCTGCCAATTCTAAGTCATGAGTGACGTAATTTCGCTCGTGTTCTTTTAATTTCCAGGACTCATAACAAACAATGTGTCCTTCCTGAGTTAGAACACCACCTAGCCCTTCTTTACTTGCATCAACACATACAGTGAAGTCTTTATCTGGGTCTGCTACTTTCAATATGGGTGTCATTGTCAATAATTCCTTTAGTTTGTTGAGGCTGTCTTGACATTTCTCTGACCAGTTAAACCTGATTCCTTTCTTTTGTAACGATGTGATAGGGTAGGCTATCTTGGAAAACCCTTCTATAAACCGGCGGTAATATCCGGTGATTCCCATGAATGGCCGTATATCCGCTACATCTTTAGATACCAGCCATTCCATGATGGATTTTGTCTTTTCTGGGTCTACGACAATGCCCTGTGCTGAAATTACATGTCCAAGATATTGTATTTTTTCCTCATAGAAGTCACACTTGTCGAAATTGGCGTATAACTTGTGCTTCCTTAACGTTTGCATAACTATTCTTAAGTGTTCTTCATGTTCCTCCTCCATCTTTGAATAGACCAGGATATCATCGATGAATACTACCATGAACTTGTCCAAGTACTCATTGAAAATACTGTTCATTAGGCACATAAACGTGGTTGTGGCGTTAGTGAGTCCAAAAGGTATGACTACAAACTCGTAGTGTCCATATCTTGTCTGAAATGTTGTTTTATTTATGTCCTTGTCTTTTATCTGAACTTGATAATAACCGGATCGTAAATCCAATTTTGAAAAGATCTTGCCCCCCTCTACTTGATCGAACAGATCATTTATCCTTGGTAAGGGGTATTTATTCCTAATAGTCATTTTGTTCAGTTGTCTATAATCGATACATAATCTTAAAGTATTGTCCTTATTTTTCACAAAGAGGACTGGTGCTCCCCAAGGTGAGACACTTGGCTTGATATACTCTTTGTCCAACAATTCCTGTAATTGTATCTTTACTTCTGTCAGTTCTGGTAGACTCATCCGGTAAGGTGCCTTTGAGATAGGAGCAAAACCGGGTAACAGGTCTATGGAGAAGTCTATTTCCCTTCTAGGGGGTAATTCTGGTATCTCATCCACAAACATGTCTCTGAAATCATGTAGGACAACAAAGTCTTCCAACTTTGGCTTATCCTCCTTTTCTGCTAGATTCGTCACTTGGATGGCATAAACTTGACATCCCTTTCTCATACATTTCTTTAGTTGGATCGTTGAAATTTGTCTGACTGATACTGATTTTGGTATACCTTGGGCTATCCTGGTAGTGTCAGAATCATCCTTATAGCTAAGCATATTTGTATAACAATTTAATATTGCTTTGTGTCATTCCAACCAATCCATCCCAATAATCATATCGTAAGATCCTAGTGGTAGGATGTTCAAATAGGTCCTTATAGTTTGACCATTTAAGCTGAACTCCAAATCTGAAATATAGTCAATTACTTTCCTTTTAGTACCTGTCGCTAGTTGCACAAGCCATGATTTTGCATGCTTCAGTCTCTTAAGTTTATTTGACTCTACTACCTTTGGAGTAATATAGCTCAATGTTGCTCCAGGGTCGATTAAAACAGAAATTCGAGTGTCATGGATTTTACCTTCTATTTCTACCACCGAGGACTAGTGGTCAGCTTGTCAGTCATCGATGGCTGCATTTATTCGATGTAGGCTCCTGCCCACATCTCCCACTATCGAGGCTTCTTGCAGGTTATGAACCGCAGTTCTATTTGTTGAACTCAAACGTGGGCAGTTCCTCCTGAGATGAGGCTCTCCACATTCCCAACACTTTAATGGCTCACGTGAGTTGTCCCAAAACCTCTTTGTTCCCAGGTTTACGAGTTTTTCATTGCCTTGTGTGTTCGATGGATTAGAGTGAAAATCCCTTCTTGGAAAACTCTTTGTTGTATTCCGATAAGGAGCTGGCTGGTACCTCTTCTTCCGGTGGTTCGTTCGATCTTGTTTCTTATCCTTCCAGGCTTTGGGAAATTTTGACCGTTGTTTATATTGGTCATAGCACATTCATGCTTTTCTAAATACTTTTCTCAAGGTTTTGGGTTTGTCAAACTCAATTCTATTCTTGTAGGATTGTGGTAGACAGCTTAGAAACCCCTGAATTTTTACTTTATCCTCACGGATGTACGATACAAACCTTAGCAGTTCTAGAAATTTGTTTATAAGGTCCTCCATTGCCATCTGTCCAAGTCGTAACTAGTAGAAATCCTTTGTATTCCTTTCATAGTAACTTTCTGATAGGTATTGTTTCTTGAAATACTTTTTAAAGTCAGACCATTCCAACTATTTCTCCTTTAGGCCCTTGACCAATTTCAGGTCCTGCCACCAAATGCTGGCCTTCCCTTTTAGATTGTAGATGGCCATTCTGACCTTCATGTTGTTGGAATAATTGTAGATCTGGAAGTGTTTTTTGATGTCCAACAACCATGCCTCAGCTTCCTCTCCCATCTTGGATTCTCCATCAAAGGTAGTTGGTTTAATCTTTTTAAATTCTCCCTCGAGGTGGTCTACTTGCTTTCTTTTTCTATCAGATTTAGTCTTTTCTTCAGCTAAAGGTGTTCCTTCATACGAGCTATCTCCCTTTTTTGTTTTTGGTCCTGAGTTCTTGGAGGCCCTTTTGCTGACTTCTTCCTCGTGGTTATCATCCTTTGGGATTTTCTTGGTCACTATACTACGCAATAGGACTTCGTTTATTTCTGGTTGTTCCTATTGTGCTTTCTTCAATTTTTCATTGTCTGCTTTGAAAATATGTAATTCAACAATCAAGTTCCTCATTGTTTCTAACACTTCCATGGTTGAGCTTCCGTCATTGTTCTATCTTGGATCTCTAGGGGGTCCCTACTGTAGATTTTCTCCCATCCTGATTTCTGCGTCGTCCTGAGCTGCCATAATTAACAGAAAACAAAAATAGCTTTATGTTTGTAACCATAAGATTTTCTTATTAGTTATATATATATATATATATATATATATATATATATATATACTAAGCAGTTATTGTGGCCCTTTCAGGTCCAGTGTTGTCACCTTTTTTCTCTGATACCATATGAAATGTACCTCAAAATTTACATAAAAAAAATAAATTAATTGTTCTTTTATTAGGTACTTTGATTTGATACTGTATCTTTAAAGTTTCAGACAATCGTCAATCATAATGTACAACAGTCCTTTGCCTTTTACTTTGCTAATCGATTTTAACAATAATGTCACCTCTTCCTATTTTGGTATTGAGTTATATGTACAATCATAGGTACATAGCTAGGGATACCTTGTTTTCATTGCAACTTGGTATTACCCACCATTTTCATTTCCAAAACCCACTTTTTGTTATGGGGTATAACTACTTAGAACCACTATACTATAAATGCAATGGTCATAGATGTGAGGCCTTATGATAAACGCCCTTGTATAAATATTATTACAGGGTCTACAAGAGGAGGTTAGCACTAATCGGAATACTTTTAAACCGACACTTTTGGGTATAAAATCGATCACTAATCTATACAAAAGAATTATGCGCACAGAGGTTAAACTTGGGTAGGTTATGGTTAGTGTAAAGGTAGTTGGGTTCAACGTATAACCGATGCAACAAGGTGATAAAAGTAATAACCCTAAGTAGGCCATCTGGGTTGCTCACCATTAATTTTCTGAGTAAATGATACAGGTTGGAAACCTCCCATCTCAAAAGGCCTGTCTGCAACATTTAAGGCACTCTAAGATAAGTCTAATTGTTTCAGAGTTCAACCATCATGCCCCAATGAAATGTCAGCACTCACCATGTATTCACGTTCCTAGGTACGACTCCCACCCATCCTCCATTACTCCATACAAAAGGGTATCCCATATCTTTCACTTCATTCCAGTCTTGGCTTGGTGAAGGAAAATGGAACGCACCAGACTAAACTCTATTTTAGTTTTCCGTCTTAGCATCGTGGTCATGCTTCTGTGAAATCGGACCTTATTCCAGGTGGGAGAGTTCTTGGCAGCAAGCTCCTCGACAGACAACACTGTGTGAGGTAAGTCGACTTGGTTGTTCCGGTCATTTTTCATTCGAGCCTTTATGTTTCATCGAGTAGTTTCTATAACTCCAGTTCACGAACAGATCCTTGGTAGCATTCTTGTTTTATATCGATGTTAATTATAGAAAAGGGGAAATTGGGGCTGCTCTAGTAGGGTTTAGGGGTTTTTGCAGTTTATCTCCTCTCTGTACTGGCTTTCCTGTCGAGACCGAGCCATATTCCTCTTGTGGAAGGTATCATCCCGATTTCTGTTGTAAATGTGCATCCGAGATAATTATTTTATTCATTTTCTTAACTGTATTGGGTATGGCTTCCTCCGTCGGTTAATTCCTAGTTGACAGAGTTTATAAATGGGATGTTCCTTACATGGGTGTGTAATAAACCTCTCGGTACCGTATTGATCTTGAAATATTTTTGCGTTTAAACATTAGGTTCACTGGTGTTATTATACCAATTATGGGTGTCATTCTAATGTCCAGAGGTGGTTTAATCCTTTCTGTTTATATTTAGACTATTGCATTGGATTGATATTTACTATTGCTTTATGCTCATTATATGCATGTTATCCCTGTTTATGATTTCCTTGGGTTAAAATACTGGTACTTGTCACTAATGTTGGTCCCCTTTGATATGTGAGGGTACCCATCAGGGAGGCACGAACTCCTCTTCCCCTTTCGGTCTGGGAGGCACATGGTTTGGCGCAATGGCGAAGGGTATAAAATCCTCTGTTACAGTTAAGTTCATCATTGACTTCTTTCTCATTACGTTATGTTCTTAAAAAAGGATTATGTTATTGTTGTCAGATATTTTTTAATGTTTCACCTTATTCATGCAGGGTGTGATTGCGTCGTGGCAAAGGAATGCCCTCTTCACTCTCTCAAGAGGTACTCTGGTTCCAACTACAAAGCCCCTCCATCTAATTTATTATGAGTTACATGCATCGATGATCAAGGCTACATCTCGTTCTTAATACTTTGAATATCTTTCGTTTCCCAGTTTTGTATTAGTTGTTTTTAAGGGTACACCCTAATTTGTATTAAAGACTGGTGCTTCGAAAGTACGCCAAGCTTGTGCCTGGTTGGATTCGTGATATCTAGACAGTCGTTTTCCCTTAAATGATTATGAACAATGTATTGGGGTTTATTTACTATGGATATTCTTGAAGTAACAGGATTCATAACTGACATTTATGTGTTTAACATCCTCTTCTATATTTCCGAAAGTTCAGTTTGTCAAATAGAGTTGAATTCTTTTCTTGAATTTTTCTAGTTAATTTCCCAGAATTAATTATACCGTCATCCTAATATGATTTAACTATGCACGGTATTAAACTTATAGCTAGCACAGAAGTGTTGTGTTTAAGGGAGGTTCGTTCCCACTGGTACTGTGCGATTGTATTCAAAACTTCCAAGTTTTTTTTTAAGTTCGGGCACTTAATTTCTGATATAAAAAAATATTAATGGTAGGAGTTTAACCTAAGACTCGTTTTCCCCATTCGTAATTGTTTTTCTCTCATATGATTACTTTACTCGTTCATAGCGTATATCCTGTTTGTCCTGAATTAACACATTTTACTGTAGCTACGCTATGCGATTACTATTTAACTCATGTTCCTACTTCAACCATTAATCAAGTATTTTATCGATCTCCTCACGAGAATTAAGACAATTTGTTTGTACACCGAAACTACTAAACCATACCAAAGTAACTATACTCCAACTTTTATGTATTGGGGTCTGTGGAGTTTGTT
>ML792107.1:0-10442 GCA_009831015.1 Picea engelmannii | reverse complement strand
TGGAGGCTTCAGATTCCCACGCCTCTCTTCCTCTTGCAGCAAGATACCTGTCAATTCATCAAACGTAGGAGGTTTCTCCCTTGCTGCAAGGCCTATTATGAACATGTGATAGTCTTCTAGCATACCATTTAAGGTAATAGTCACTAGATCAATATTGGAAACAGTTTCGCCTACATTTACTAGCTTGTCTTTCACCTCTTTAATGTGACCCAAAAATGAACTAACAGATTCATTTCCATCCATCTTAATGCCTAGCAATTTAGTTTTCAGGAAAAAAATGCGATTTGTGTTGCTAGTTTCATACAATGCTTTAAGAGTTGTCCATGTTGCAGCAGAAGTGGTAGCGTCTCTAATATGTGGAATTATGCTATCTTTAACGGACATGCGCAACAATACCTTTGCCTTGTTTTCGCGCTTCTCCCAGTGTTGGATCTGTGCTACTGTCGCACCTCCTACCACTGCTGTCACACCTCCTGCTGCTGTCGCACCTGCAGCCGCAACAGGTTTCAGTTCGGTTCCATTCGCAATGTTCCAGACACCATAGCCCTCCATGAACGTCCGCATCTTGAATTTCCAGTTAATGAAGTTTGAGCCATCTAACTTGTTGGCTTCGTTGAGGTAGGTCTCTGCCAGCGGATTCGCCATCACTACAATTTAGTCTCTTCAAGAAAATCACCAAGAATATGCAACGTTTTGTCGCTCTGCCTTCGGATACCACCGATCCGACTCAATCTATCTATGTTCTCAGCTTATATCATGCATGCATGCAACTTAATATCCAAAATCTCCACTCTTAAAAAAAACTTATAACTCCCTCCTTAAAAAAAACTTTTAATAAACTTCAGTCCTTTTAATAATCCAATAAACCTCCCCTTTTTGTTTTAACACACATGCTTGCACTTTTATCCACTTTTAATAAGAATAATAAAAAATGAATAATCTTTATAACTTCTTGTTTTTAAAAAAAACAAACTCCACTTTTTCAAAACTCCACCTCACGCTTAATAAACAAAACCAAAATCTATGTAATATCCAAAACTCATCCACTTAAAAACTCACGCGATTTTTTAAATTCTTACGCTCTCCACTTAAAATCACGCTTCAAACTACCACTCACGGCTTTTCAAAAAAATTCTTCTCCACGCATGAATTAAATTCACGCATATAACCTACGCTCTTCAAATCAAACTTCAATCAAACAATGAAAACTTCACGCATATAACCTTACTCCAATCAAACAATGAAAAACTCTCACGCTGATGCCCACACTGGAATTGACTGAGTCCGCACCTCACGCTGTATTGGATTGCGGCGAGTTCGCAGCTCTCTTGTGCTCCGACTGCGGGGATCGTGAAGGACATCCGCACTTCCCGAGTGCTCCGCCTGCGGGAATAGTGAAGTAGTTCGCACTAAAATGCACAGCAGCGTGCGAAAATTCTTGCTTCCGGCACCGCGCGAAAGGGCGAGTAATATAGGTTCGCACCCTACCAGAGAAGAGACCTGCGAACCTCTCGAATCTCCGCACCTCACTCTCGTGGCTCTGATACCAAGATAAAATATACGAGGCAAACAAACACGGTGAGGCTACGCTCACTTCTTGATATTAAATGAAGACGGATTACATCCTTATATAGGAAAAGACTCTCCCGAGTCGGCTACATGCAAACCATAAGACAACTAGACAACTGACTATGAACTGACTCTTCTAACTGGCGCTTATTACTAGAGCTAACAACTAGCTAACATCTCCATTATTTCCAAGTGAGAGAGGTCGGAGAGAGAGACAGGGGGACATGTTTTAGGAACGTGCGCGCATTATTTGAGTTTCAATTTTTTTCGGGAGGAAGTGACAACTTTATCATATCTGTTTTCTAAGTTTGTTTCCTCGAATCTAGTTTTGGGATGAAAAAACTACTGGTTCGGTCTTCAAATACATAAAAACCTCCATTTTTATGACTACCTCTTTATACCTCTATTTTTGAAGTTATTTTTCTATAGGCTACACAAATTTGTTGTTGATGAAGCTAGAGACATAGATAGATCAAACTATGTGCATTCCAAATATACATTTTTTTTTAAATTAATATTGTTTATTATTTTTAATCTATTTTTGTCTTCGCATATCAAAATCCTAGAATACATGCCTCTCTTATTTTTACTATAATTTTTTGTGTGCTTAACCATTTCTAAAATGAGTTATATGTAGTGCACTATAGGAGACCGATATCTACGATCTAAAAAAATAATCATTTTGATCATGTTAAGACCCTCTTAGCTTGCATGAACAAAAGTTGTTGTAATTTCAAGAATAAATTTTGACTTTCATAATTTAAAAAATATATAAAATTAATATTATAAATTTCCAAAAAATACAAGGAACTAGAACAACGAGTTCTCTACAATCATACAAATTTTTTGGAATGAAATTTCATCTTGAAGGTACTCAATACCACTTTTAGAAAAACAAAAACAAATTTCACATAGTTATTCACAATTTTTATAAATAAAATTTGTATATTCCTAAAACTAATTCAATTTCCTATGTTTCATATTTTTATACCATATTCAAATTCATTGTAAAAGTATCTTGACCAATCCCTCTAAATTAACAGATTGTTGTGTTTCCATATTTATATTGTAACTTGCACATACCCTTTCTGTTAAGACCAGGGTGGAAAGGATGCCCCCAGCCGCAGTTGGCAACACTTGTTATAGAGTTTGTGGTGGCGCAGCTCTTGTACTGTTTCAAGTGGAGGCTTCTTTGAATGAGAAGGAATTAGACGTGACTGAAAAGTTGAATGGACTCACTTTACCCAAAGCGCATGAACTCTTGGCCCTTCCGAGTCTTCGTGTTCGAGTGCTATAATTAGTATTGCTAACTGTGGACAACTGTTGTAATTACAGGATATAAGTATTGTTTTTGCAGTAGATTAGAACTTGTTGAAGTGCTTTGTCTTCATAAAGACCCCTTGCACAGTAGAATGCCGTCGGCATTCAACGTTTCCTTAGGTAACCTAGAATTTGTTCATTAGATAGATTTTGTGCTGAGGATCAGTTTTCAATATTTAGCAATGGCAATTTTGTTTTGGTTGTTTAAGGTATCTATGATCCTTCAATTTCGTTCGTGCAGTATCGCTAATTTTCAAATCAGGTAGTTGAACCAGCATTCAATTCTAAGGAGTGTATCAATTGTAATGTGATTTAAAAGTATTGGAAGTCATCATAAAAAAAGAAAAATCATTATTTTTCAATTTACCAATGAATTCTATTTTATTGTGAGAGGTTCTATAGGTTTCATTATTTTTCAATTTACCCAATGAATTCTATTATATTCGGAGAGGATCTACAGGTCGAGCATACCTGGACGATTTAGAAGATGAACTAGTTTAATAACTGGACGATTTAGAAGACGAAGTAGTTTAATAAGTGTGAGGAAGTTGTGTTTTTACTTTATTTTTTTAATAATTATTAGAAGTTATATATATATATATATATATATATATATATATATATATATATATATATTCTCAAAGTATTAATATTTTATTATATGTTTTACAACATATTTATTATAAAAAAATTATTTTTGTATTTAAAAATAAAATTATTTTTTTCCAATTTTAAATTACTTTAAATAAAGTTAAATTCAATTATTAATATATATATTTATTAATTATTAATCAAATTATTTTTATATTTAAAAATAAAATTAATATTTTGTAATTTCACATATTTTAAATAAATAAAGTTAACTTCAATTATTAATATATTTATTTACTAACTATTAATCTGAGATATTAATTTTAGATTTAAAATGAGTTATTTTTCAATACTTTTAAATTTATGGATGACATGGCCCTATTTTTAATATATTATTGGAGAATTTGTAAGATATAAAATATTATATAAAGAATTCGAAAAAGTTATATTCACAATTTTGATTTGTTTATATTAAAAATTTATCAATTTTCTATATATTTAGTTAGTGGTGTTTTAAATTAATTTTCTATATATTTTTTTGGTGGTTTTTTAATTAATATACTTCATTTCAATTTTGGAGCTATTATAAGTGGATAGAGAAAAAGTCTATTGAAGTGAAAATCTCTTTTAAAATTAAAAAAAAAAAAGTCTTATACATAAAATAATTTAAATGATCACAAATTAAGAATGATCACAAATTAAGATAGAACTATACATAGAACTAAAACTATGCTATATTGATTGTAATTACATGCAATTGCTTAGAAAATCTCACCATATTGAAATAGCAAGTATCAATATGATTGCTCAAATCTCACCATATTCAAATAACCATCATATTGAAATAGCAAATATCAATATGATTGCTAAAATCTCACCATATTCAAATAGCCAGTATCAATATGATGGCTAACTAAATCCAAGACCTATAAATTATTGGAAAGACAAAATCTCACCATCACTATGCGTTCCAATGTATTTTCACCAAGTATTTTGAGATTCATGAATTACCACGTTGAACTCTTGCAACCTTTTCTCCATGGCTATTAACTCCACAAAGATCTGAATAACCCTGGTCCACTGCATCACTGCAATTTGAACCAGCAGGTTGCACTCCTCCAAATCAACAATCGAAGCCACAATTGACTCCAGTGGATGGAATATATGCAGTCAGATCGTAATTTGTTAGCTAGTTCGCAAGTCCCTATGCACTTCAGGATCATGAAATTGCCTCTCAATCAATCATTTTATTTCAGAGACGAACACCACTCTTGCCGTGTTTGGGGTACCTAGATATTCCTTTCTAGTGTAATAGGCGTTTCCCTATTGGAATTGATGATTTAATGAGCTTTTTAATTATAAATTTTATATAATTAAAGATGTTGGCATATTGTTGATCATTTGATTTAACATTCTTAACTTCTTTACATTTATGAATGTTTTTTTTTCTTTATTTACTTTTTCACATTTACTTAATATGATTAAAAAATTACTACCCTATCCACTGATTATCAAATTTTTATGGATCTGAAAGGTTTACTTAATGTTTTATAACTAGCGTGTGTGTGGTAACGTGGATTGCGAATTTAGAGATTTTATTACTATGATTTCTTTTTTAGGTTTTTCCTATACATTTGTGATTTTTTTTTAGTTTTTTCTGGCACCATCAATTTTTTACCAAGTTTTCATGTTTTTCACACATAAATATCATTTAAATATATCACCGTGGGTGCGTGTGTGAAGCGTGCCACGATCAGCCTCTACATTTTTAATTTTGGGTTTCAATTAATTGGGCGATCATGCCATTCTTTCAATCAACCAAGCGTTTTTGTTAGTGGGTGGGTGTGTGGCAGCCTGGAGGTCACAATTAACCATGGCAGTGGCGTTTCAATTAAACCTGCCCTATGTTTCAATATGTTTCAACTAAAACTAATCTGGATGTGAAGCATGCATTCCATGCCATGATTCGTGTCAGCATTTCAATTAAATATATCCCCGTGGGTTCATTTGGCCTCCTGAAGCTTGCCACAATCCGCCTCTACATTTGCGATTTCTTTTTAGGTTTTTTTTATTGGGTGCCATCAAGTTTCCATGCATTTCACATATAGATATCATTTAAATATATCCAAGCATGCATTTTGTGCCATGATCAATGAGAATTTCAATTAACCACAATTTTATTCTTTAACCCCACAACTTGTATATCTCTCTTAGTGCCAAAAATTTTATACTTTAGCTGTGCAGGTTAACATGCAGCCGAGGCCGATGAGCAAGTGGAATTGAAGGTCATTTTGCAGGAAGGTGCGATCTCCAAGGCCGAGACGCAAATGGAATTGGACATGATTCTGTTGGAAAGTCAAGCTGGAGTCCCTTCCATGAGGTTTGCGGTTTTTTTAATGATTAAATGAGAAGCGTTATAATCATAAAATAAAACAAAATGTTTTTAATGATTATAAGATGATATTTTTTTTTAATGTTTTGAATACCATTTCTTAGTATTGTTTTTAAACTCCTATTCATCGTGATAGGAATACGTTGTAACTTAGAGTCTTATCTTATTTTTATAAGATAATGAATATGATGAGATGTATTATAATCATTTTATTTTATTAAAAAGTTACAGTGTTATCTTATTTTTAAAAGATAATGAATATGATGAAATGTGTTATAATCATTTTATTTTATTAAAAAGAATATTCATTTTAGCTAACTAAATTTTTCAAAAAATAAATAAAAAATAATCAAAATAATTATTTAAATATTTATGTGATTATTAAAGAAAGATTTCCGTTAAGATTATTTTTATAAAATTAAGGTTAGGGTTATAGGGAAATATTAGGGTTGGGTATATATTTTTAAAGTTAGGGTTAGCTTGAACTAATCATTTTTTAAATAAAATATATTTTGTAAGATAAGAAAAAATTAAAAGAAAGAGAAATAAGAGTTATTACAATATTAATTCATTTTAATCTAATGTGTTTTTTTTTTTTAAAGTTGTACATATATTTATAAAATTATGGTTTCAAATTATTTATAAGTATTTAAAGTGATTAAATTTATTTAAATGTATATTATTTCAAAAAAAAAAATTGTAGTAATTTTAAGTTAGCTTAATTTGTTTTTAAAAATTGTTTTGTAACTTAATTATAAAATATTTAAACATTTGGGTTATAGCTAATTATTCTAGAATCCCCCGGATGGGGTGACACGCGACCAACCAGCATATACGTGGATGCCCACTGGGACGCCTATTTATGGCATCAATCGACGAACTCCCACTGAGCACTAATTGTCCATGGTCTGCAGCAAGCACTCACCGTCGATGCGCCCTCTCGCGCGAGGGGAATGTACCTGGACCCAGCGCACTAGCAGCTCTCCATTAATGGATGAGACAGGCATTCAAGTTTGCAGTGTTCACGCGAGAATGAATAGCGGCAAGGTGAATTGGATCCCTGCAGTGTTCATTTGGCTCATTTTCAATTCTCGGCCCCCGCCACAGCCTGGTTGTGAAGCTGCTGAGCAGACAATAGCCCGAACCATGCCTCGGCTCCGGGGGAAATCCCGTCGAGGAGCAGCATGGTATAGAGCTGAGTCTCGGCGGAAACGTATCGGCTATTTCGAACGGTCTTTGAAATTGGCAGCCACCAGGCGCAAGTAAAAACTTCGCTCGCCACCCATGGAAATCATAGAGGAAATCAGCTGGGAGGAGGCACAGCAACACCTCGCCTCGCTCGGCAACCAGGAGGGACCAAAGCATCAACACGAAATCGCCTGATGGGACCTTAACGCAACCCTTAGCGAGGACCTCTACCCACCATGCCTAGTGGAAGAGGAAGCCCCTCCCGAGGCCAGCGCGGAAAAGGAAAAGTTTGCAGGCTCGACATCCTGCGTTGCGGGAGACTCCAACAAGCAAGCGCCCAACGCCAGTGGGGAACCGGACCAATCTCCAGCAGTGGATCTTTGGTACCTCTCTCTCATTTTTTAGCTCTGACACCTCATGGACGACCACGCATTCCGCTTAGCCAGATTGGACCAGCGTCTCGACATGCTTTTTGCAGCATACTCCAGGAGCACTCTGAAGAGACAATGCCCGATGTGCGCACAGGCATACTCGCTCCCGGCAGGCTAGCGTCAGAGTAAGAATGAAGCTCTCGGTTAGGATTACTTTTGTTTTCTAGTTCAGTTTGGAAAGCTTAGCTACTCTTGTTTAGTTATGGTTCATGTTTTAAAACTCTATAACTTAATGGCCCTGGTCTCCCTCGGGCAGGGCACTTTTATGTATAACTTGTTAAAAGGTCTGCACCTGGCACAAACTGTCCAACTACCCTGGTTTCCTGTTCAGGCAGGACAGCTGGCAGCAAAGATGATCACTGTATTTTCCTTTTTGGTAATATAATAGGCACTACCTTTTTATTTAAAAAAAAAAAAAAAAATTATTCTAGAATCCAAAATAATATTAAAACAATAACATTAATACTTTATTATTTTTTTGAAATATTGTTTTCTTAAATATGTTTGATGTAAATGAAAACTAATCATAATAATAACAATAACACCTCCTTCTTAGAATACTTAGGAAAAGAGAAAATTTAAAGATATGTATATCTCCTCTTGTATATCTATATTGTTTAAAAATATTATATACAATATATTTAATATTTATATACAATATATTTTGTAAATGTATATTTTATAATTAAAAATATACTATGGTTATAAATGACCATAAGATTTTTTATTATTGTAATGGTTTGAGAATATGGTTTTATGCTTGTGCTAAATTTATTCTTTTATTTTTTATTGAAATTTGTGTGTATGTATGTATGTATTTTATATGGATTTTAATATAAGTTTTATATTGGTGGGAGACTTTCTTTATTAGTTATCTCACCCATGAAAAATATATAAAAAGTATATATGCATATATAATGGTCATTGTTTGTATCATGATGCAGTGTATACATCTTCATTTGCAATGTATACTAAGTATATTTTTTTATCAATGTCCTTAGAACAATATAAGTCATCATCTCCAAAGTTTCAGATGATTTTCTATCAATGTTCTTATAACAAGTATAAATTATTAAATGATTTGCTATCAATGTCCTTATAACAATTATAAATCAAGTAGATTTATTATCAATTTCCTTAGAATAAGTATAATTCATCATCTACAAAGTTTGAGATGATTTTTTCTCAATGTGATGAACATAACCTCGTCATCACAATGTGATGGACATAACCTCATCATCGCAATGTTATACAAATATCTTGTAATTATAAGGTGACAAAAAATGTTGTGTCGTCGTAATGTTATGAAAATACCCCCGTCATCGTAATATGATGAACATACGACATTTATGCTCATCTGATAGCCATATGACATATCATGAACATACAATGAATATACAACATTTATGTTCATCACATAGCCACTTTTACTTAAATGTCTTGTCATGGTAATGTGGTGAACATAGTGTCATCGTCGCACTATCCTGGTCATTGCCAATATGTGACAAACAATATCCTATATTCACAATGTTATGAACAAAGCCCTATGATCACAATGTGAAGCAAATATCTAGTCATGATAATGTGATGCAAATACCCTATCCTTTCAATCTGATGAACATAGCCCCGTTGTCACGATGTGATGAACATAACCATATTGTCGCAATGTGACAAATATAGCCTTACAATGTGACAAACAAAACCATATTGTCTCAATGTGACAAACATAACTATGGTTGACCTTAGTTTACCATGACCATGGTTGATTGTAGTTAACCATGGTTGACAATGGTTAACCATGTTTGACAGTTGTTGTCCATACATGACCATCATTGGCCATAACCATATTGACGAAATGTGACAAACATCGTTGGCCATAACCATATTATCACAATGTGATGAACATAACCATATTTCTGCAATGTCACGGCCATGACTAACGATAACCATATTGTCACAATGTGACAAACATGATTGGCCATAACAATATTGTCACAATGTGACAAACATAACCATATTGTCACAATGTGGCCAACATAGCCTCATCATCATAACGTGGTGAACATAATTGAATTTTTGCAATGTGGAAAACATATCCTCGTCATCCTAATGTGATGAACATATCCTAATCATCACAATGTGATACAAATACCCCTTTGTCATAATGTGACAAACAATTTCCTATCTTCACAATGTGATGAACATAGCCCTATTATCGAAATAAATGTCCTATCATTGCAGTGTGATGAAGACACGACATTTATTTTCATCACATAGACCTACATCATACGATGAACATACAACATTTGTGTTCATCACATAACCACTTTTTACTTAAATGTCGTGTCATCACAATGCAATGAACATAGACCCGACATCACAATATCCCTGTCATCATCAATATGTGACAAACAATATACTATTGTCACAATGTGATGAACATATCCCTCTTGTCGTAATGTGATGCAAATATATTGTCATCATAGTGTGACGCAAATATCTTGTCGTCGCAATATGACAAACTTAGACCCTCCCTTGCAATGTGACAAAAATAACCATAATGTCACAATATCATGAACATAGCCTCACCGTCACAATGTCATCAACATAGCCTCATCATTGCAATGTTACACAAATCTCCTGTCATCATAATATGACAAACAATTCTAAATGTCATTATTTGAATGTCACCTGTAGTCTTCGTCATCCATGGTCATGGCCAACCATTGTCACCTGTGGGAAACAACTGTCAAACATGGTTAACCATTGGAAACCATGCTAAATATGTACAGAAGTTAACCTCGATCATGGTGTTATCACTCCAAGAAACCCTCTGTGGTTGCAGACCAGAGGTGCTTGGTAACTTAAGAAATGAATGTTTTTTGTATTTTGTGAATGTGGATCAATGGGACAACTCAATATAGCTTATGGCATTCAAACATGAAAATGAT
>ML792106.1:180803-200904 GCA_009831015.1 Picea engelmannii | reverse complement strand
CACTTTAGAATGACTAATTTGACATTTCTAGTATCAAAATTCACAATTTGATACCCTATATTTTGTCTTGTTATTTCAAATTTTAAATTAATTTGGGCTTTATTCTTTGATACTCCACAAATGCACCTAAATTGGGATTTATTCTTTTATACTCCACAAATGCACCTGCTATGCTATAGGTTCATTGAGTGAACCCCTGTGGAAAACACATGAAATACATGTTTTTGAAACATGTTTTTTCATGTGAGGTTTGTTAAATGTAACTAGTCTATTAAAAGTATCAAAGGGTATCCATTGGATGTGAAATTTAATTTTTCATCTAGAGAATGCCCCAACTTGATACTTTTAGTAAACCTATGAGAAGATAGATTGAAAAGACATAAAAAATATTTTCTTATCATTTCCAATTCATAACTCTGATTTTATATAATAAACCTATTTTACACCCCAAATTTCCCATAATATGAAACATAAAGCATTCATTACTTATATCACCTAGTCATATAATTTAGACCTCCATTCACATTAACACAAAAACAATTGAGCTAGTTTAGATCTATGTGTAGTATTTGTTTTCCAAATACATTAAATACAAGATACATGATCTCACAACTATCCTAAAATAGCACTTGGATTGGTTTGGACATACATGCACTTAGTATTAATGGAATTTATGAATTATATTAATAATTATATTGCATTGAAATTATCTTCTTCTTACACAACCATTGCAATGTCCTTCGGCCCCAAGTTGGGCCATGCCACACAAACGTTTCCTCTTTGATACCACAAGGTAATGTTTCTCGTTACCATCAAGCTTGAAATTTAACTATGATACCATTTAAAAACTTAATATGCCCTACATATGCAACAAATATGCAGGTCTGCAACATATAAACTCCATGCATAAATATATATACCATTATAGCATAATATAATTAACATAAATACACACATTACTCAACAGAATAATACACATAAGAAAAACAGTTATCTTTTTTTGTAATTCACTGACTGGTTGTAGACCTCATATGTTCCTCCCAACCATAGACCTCACAACTCATAATCTCTCAGCAATGGGTCACCCCAAGTTGGGGCTATGACTCCACAAGGGAAAATTATTCTCTTACCAATCCCACCAAGGTCATACAACACTCAAGAAACAAGACAAGGCCCATGGCACCAACTCTAGAAATAGTTCCACCTTACAAATTCTCATCCCCCTTAGCATTCCCACCTAGGAAGTGTATCCCTTCTTTGCTCAACATTTCTTTGGCTTTTGCGCTTCCTTTTCAGGGCCTCAACAATAGGTCAACGAGGAAGTTTTTGAGAATAATGGCACTTGGAACACTAGGCTACTCTCAAAGACTTATGGCACCCTTAAGACAACATAAAAGGAAACCTATTCCCAACAATTCTCTCACCCAAGAGAATTTCCCCACAAGCCTAACAACCTGTCTCTTCAAACCCAAACCACCAAGGATTTACAGGGTAACCTAGGTTCCATATCTGCACTCTCTAGTCATGGTAAGAATGATGGGAATCATCCAAGTATGAATGTCCAAGAATGAATTAGAATTACACTAATTCTCAATAATATATATGCATGTGGCTAACTTGACACATGGAACACAAAGAGCCACATTTTTCTCCACTTGGTTATTTTATCCCTTACCTTAGGAACTTAGGATAAATCATTATATATGACTTTAGGAAATATGGATAATATTATTTTATTCCTAGGCTTCAACCCCTTGACTTATCCCTCTTTCCTTAATCCCTTATCCCCCTTTCCCTGTCGCGGAGTCCTATCCCCCCCATACCCTTTCGTCTAACTTGGTTTTCAGGAGTGGTATACTTTATTAATATATCCAAGTGAACACATTTTACAATGTTGGCTCAAAGGCCTTTCAACATATAGGTTCTCTGACCTAATAATCACATCGGCACTCTGACCTAAGACATATATACACAAGCGTTTTGGACCATAATATTATGGCTCACCGACCTATAAAGAATATGTACATTTACAATTGGGGTTCATCCTAGGGGTATTACACCCATTATAAGGGAATGGCAAGGGTGGACCAAACTCATAAGTGTTATTTTCTCACCTATTAATGCTTCATATTCTAATGGAGTCAAACCCATCATTCCTATAGAAACAAGTGTTTGGTTGTTTGATCCATTAATTTAGAGTGGTTGGTCTCATGCTATGCATAGTAATAATATTGGGTTCTTATAGTGACATTAACCACATGTTGTTGACATTTCCATCTTCCAATTGCCAGAATCCATTGAAATTATTTCAAGCATGATCTTTGAAGCCTTGAAAATTATATCTCATTGTACATTACTAAGGATACCAACTAGTCATCAATCATAAAAAAAAGTGGGTGGGATGTTGATTTTATGCTCTTAATCCCTAAGCAAGTAACTCATTTGATCCATATCCACGATGTAGCAAGATTAAATTTTATTTCCCCTACTAGTACTATTCATTTCGTCTTCCATACATCTTAACTCTTCATGACACCACAAACAACCTCCTATGTTGCAACAAACTCCTCATCATTCCTAAGGTAATCCTTGCACTAAATTCAAATCACTTGTTGATGTTAGCCATCATCAAGAAGCTAGTAATTTGTGGCAACCATAGACACCTACAAATTGTTGGGAATCAATCTTGCAAACCAAAGAGTGAATGAACAAAGAAAGATAAAATCCAAACACATCACATACGCAATAACAAAGAAAGAAGGAAAACACATCTCACAACAACCAAGAATGAAATGGGGGAAATGATATTCGGTATTGCTCATCCAAGTAATGGAGAAATAAGTACAAGTCTTAAGAAGCTCCTCAAAGGATTTCACATTTAACCAAGAGAGGTCTCAAGCATTTCTAGGAATAAATAAATCCAAACTCTTGAGAAACCTCCAAACAAATGTAACAACAAGAGTATGTGTTTTCACAACCCAACAATCTCTACCTTGACAACAATTTCCTGATACCTTTCCCAAAAAATCAAACATCACCTTCCTGCAAACCAAGAGAAGCCAAACACCGCCACAACTTCTCTAACAACATGGGTTTCATGAAAATGTTTGCACAATTGTTCCATTATAGACAACTCAACCTCCATTGAATCAACATAACCACAAACCAAATCGATGCAACCACTATAGGTGATACTTATGTTTCTCAGATATCAAAGCACCAATTTCCATGCTCTTTATATGTTTTTTCCATCTGTGCACTGACAAAAACAACTGCATATGAAATATTTGAATATTCCCATTGGAAACATAAACCTTCATATTAACATATGATACATGATACATATAACCATTTTCTTCTTCTATTACTTAGGACATAAAACTGAAGAAAGTTTACAATGGAAATCCAAAGAGATATTTTTCGGTTTCACATTATTCATACCAAATTTCCTAAGTATCTTCTCCACATACTTTTGTCCTGGTAACAAAATCTTACCATGTTTTCTATCTCCATGTATTTCCATGCCCAAGATTTGTTTTAGCTGCTCCTAGATCTTTCATATCAGACATCCTTGCCAACTGAGCCAACCTGTTGATTTCAACCATGGTTGTGCTTACTAAATCATAACATTGTTACGAGGAAAATCTCTCTATGGCATGGGATAAACCACAATAGATGAAAATGACTGCATAAATCAACTCTAATATCAAGTATGATATATAAACAAATATGCTAACAAGACAAGATAAAGAGCCTACCTCGTCCAGACGTTCGATGAAGTCCATCGTTGAGCACTTGACTCAAAGAAATACACCTGCAACTTATCCTCAACAACCAAGATACATAAGCATATGGTGATAATATATAAATTTAGCACATTCAATAGCATAATCCATCAATATTCATAACAAATAAGCCCATGGAATAACAATTCAAATATTTTCAAGACATATTAATTGGACTAGAAAAGAGTATTTCTATTAAAATTTAATCAGTTGAAGTGTATGAATGAAAAACGTCTATGTCAGCACGGTTCGAAACCAAGAAACTAAGTCCCTTCAAGTTGGGCCTCCACTACTTCAATCCTCCACCAAAGGCAAGCTCATATAAGAGAGACAATGAGGTTCTCAATCAAGTAGGGAAGATCTTGGGGGATGAACAATGTGTTCAGGCTTAAAAGGATAAAGGGATGCAAACTCAATATGAAGTGAATAATTTTTCCAGAGTAACTTTTCTCTCAAATTTGAATTCTTCTCCTCTTCTCCACATCTTGTATATGGCCCATTTATAGCCTTCACATGGAAATGAAGGGCCGAGTTGGAACGTTTCCATTATATGGAAGGTCAAGGATCATGGATCTCATGACATGACATGGAAACCTGACACCATTTTTTCAATTTTGGGCACAAAACCCAATGTACGTGGGTTGTAATGGTGCAACCTGTGTATATGCATGTTGTATAATAGTTAGGACACGTATATGTGGAAAAATATTATTTTTATCTTCAGGAATTGGAAAAAGGGACTTCAAGTCTACATAGGGAAATGGAAAAAGGCCTCCTGAGAAAATTTGCATAGGGTGAGGAAAATATTGCTATAACGGATTCCCCCTAGTGTGTGAGGTCAGAGGAGTATCTGTGATGGCCCAAATAAATTATAATACCCAGAAGTGGAGTAATGGAGACCCAACTGGACGAGCTAGTTGCTCATTACAATCTGTATTGACTTTGTGCACATGGCTGCCAATTTGAATTACATTGCAGATCCATGTGAAAATATACCAAATAGTTGTTCATGGCCATGAATAGGAAATACAAAGGTGGCTACAGTCCATAAGAATTCATAGTCACAAACAAGGCCCAATAAAACTAGTCTCAAAATCAATTTGAAGCTATCTGTATACAATGGAGTACAATCTAATCTCCCATGGTCATTGAAGTCATATAGGTACTGGTCCAATGAAAGATAGAAACAAATTAGGAAAGTTGTGACTATGAACTGATGTCTTCAAGTCTTGTACATGATCTGCCAAAGTTGCAAGTCTACATTATACGAATAAAGGAGTTGAGGTCGAACACAATGAAACTTCGTTTGATTACCAATCATTAAGGTATACTGTTAACAAACGTGAGACAACCTACTGATAATGAAAGTAGGTATCAAGGCACCGAGTAAATTCTTACAAGTGTGAATAAAGGTGTCAAGGTTGAACACTTGAAGAATCCAAAGATCAGGAGACATTGATGCATTCCCAATTGTCAATGGAGGGAGAACTTGCCACTAATGATTGCAAGCCTCTAGGTACTCATAGGACTCTAGGCCTCGTTTCCAAAATATATGGGTTGAATTCGATGGAAGGAGACCCACTGAAAGGAGAGAATTGAGGCATATCTCATAATTTAGCACAAGGTACAAATAATGAGCTTGGTGATTTTGAGGAAATCGAACAAAGAACATGTTCATGAACCAATGACTCTGTGCATCTTTCGCATGTGCCAGATGCAAGAAGTACATGAAAAATACCCTCTGAATAGTAGCCAATAAGGAAAACAAATAACAAAGGCGAGGAAACCATCAATAAGGATAATTTCATCCAATACATTGCATGAATCCCAATGTGTGAATATATTTATTGTCGTTGAACACAAGGGAAACCCCCCAGTCAGCGACCAATGATGAAATGTCGACTATTGGGTTCAAGGTTACCTACCAATGATGAAAGTAGGACCAGGGTGCATGATAGGAATACAACTTCATGTAACTCTGAGACTCACTAAGGTTATGGCCAACATGCAAAGTCGATAGTTCTGAGGAATGGTCGACACGAGTTGATGGACATCCTTTGAATAAGAGCATGAGACATATGGAAGAATATGGTAGCATAGACTCAATGATGAAACTTTGTGATGAAGGAGGCAACAATCAAAATCTCCATAGGGACTAGAAGAGTAACCAGTTGGGGGAGTAAACTCTAAGTAATGAGCTCAGCTTCCTAAGGTCAAGCTAAACACAAAATTTTGATGACAAGTGGACTCAAAACTTTGTTCTATGTGCAAAGGCGACATGACGGTTGCAAATATAAGATAATAGTCTTTTCCCGCTTGTCTTTTTTTGTTTTTTTATAGTCAAATGAATGTTATGATACAGAGGAGGAAACGAGTTTCACTAATAAGCAACTAGTTCCAATAGTGGAACATGCCTATGCTCAATGAAATGAGGTGCATGCATGATATGGACACTCGGGGGAATGTTTCCTCTTGGGTTATAGGGTGTCAAGCTACAAAGGATATAAATAAGGCTCTGCTTGGATGATGATGCAAACTGCTAAGGTGATAGGATTATAATGTGAGAGAGAGAACTGACAATAGGCTTAGTACTGCAAGCAAGAGAATGAGATGCAATTACAACTTAACGCCCAAAAAATGCCATTTTTTTGTAAATTTATTCTACTTGGTTTGAAAAAAGGGATAAACTTACACCAAATAGACATCCTTTCAATTCCAATTTACAAGTGTGAAAGAGAAAAGTTCACTAAACAATCTTTTCTCTTTTTAAGAGATTCGAAAAAGAGATTAAACCATACTCGTTGGGATTCCTCTAAGCATCATGTCATGGGGGAGGCTAGGGCTCCTATGCACGACATTTTTGGAAGGTCATCGACTTAGGAACATCTGACACAATCTTGGGAAAACCCAAAGCTTTCCAAGTAGAGGGGATAAAATACTCACGGAGGTTACCTTCTCGATGATATATCGGAGAATTCCTCTTATTTGAAAATGCATAGAAGAAGGAATATGATACCCCACAATACCATCCTAGTCAAAGGGAACCTCTCTAAAACTTGGAGGGAGCGTACTCGGGGAGAGTAGAATGCTCTCTTATTCATAAGGTATAGTACTAGAGATGTTAATCACATGGTCAAAAGAAGCCTCACTCCTCAAAAAAGGAGTGGTGTCGGGTGAATATTGCATCGGTATTACTGTTGTAGCAATCAAAGGAGAAATAAGATGTTAGGAAACCAAAGACGACTCTAAACCCGAAGGGTTATCATACAAGGATTGCGCTTAGTCTACTACAATAGTAGTAGGGCACAAGTGAGTTAAGTGACTTCCTTTGCAAATCCTACAAATGAACTTGGTCTTACATATTATACGTCAAGGCTTCTCAATCATATGAATTCCCCCAACATCACTCACAATGGTTGGTGGCATGCTCTCAACGTGACTGGAAGAGGCTAGTGGTTCATCCCCCACATGATGTATAGAGGTTGGTGATGATTCTCCAACATGGTTGACCATGGTTGGAGATATAATGTCTGTATGACTCATGGCGACTAGAGTCGTTCCCCTAGCATGACTTACAGCAGCTGGTTGTCCGTCTTCAACATGTCGTGCAGAGGATGTCAACCAATATCCAACATGGCTAGAATAGGTCGGTGATATAATTTTAGTATGACTTGCAGTGACAGAACTGGTGGAGACGGTTGGTTATGAAATTTGAGACCAAGGTCCCAGGAAAGACTGGTTTTGATCAATTGCAGGCCAGGAAGGATTTCAGTATACACCATGTCCCTACCCAACAGGGTAGTATCCTCCTCCAGATTGATTCATAGAGGTTTGTAAAGGAATCGCCATCAAAGAATATGTTTGCGAAGTGAAAAAAACACGAAAAGGGTTACTCGAGTGAGGATATATGTTTCCCCTAGATGAAGGGATTCCGTGAAGGGGGTAGCCCATACTATAAAAATGAGTCCCTTCGTATGAAATAAAAGAGGATAGATGGAGGTCTTTCATGGGAAAAGTGTTTGTAGGAACTGGCATAGTAGATGAAGGATATATGGATGGGGTGTAATAAGCAGAATAACCACCCATTTGAGCACTCGCTCCTAGAAAAGTGAAGCTAGGATTGGATCTATAAGAAGAGAGATTCCAACCTCACACTGTGATATTCGGTTGAGGGATGTGTCTCCCATCAAATGAAGATGTAGAAAAAGGAGTCACCATGCCCCCAGATCCAAAACTAGGATTCATATACGCAGGTGAGGGAGAGGATGGAAAGGGTGGAGGTATGTTTGGCATATCAAAAGGAAGATGATTAGAGACCCAAGGTATTGACTGAGTATCATGAGTCTGAATACCATTATGAAACAAAAACAGATTTGTCCCCATGAAATTAGCGGATTCCATTGGGAAGGTAGCGCTAAATAAGGGAGTCAAAGGGACTCCACTATCCATACTAATGAAAACCCACAATGCAATAAAAAATCCTAAGTTCAACTAATACTCAAAGAGAACACCAAAATAAGTAAAAGGCCAATATGCACACAAATAGGATAAAGTGGATGAAAGGGGCCTCCCTCCCTAAAGTAGGTATGCCTCGCCCAAGAGGGGCCCGAGACTCCCTTCAAAAGATCAGAGGTATCATAATCATTTATAAGGGCCCTCGTGGGCTTAACAACCATTCGATCAGATCCCCCCAAAGAGGTAATCCTCCGTAAATATTGTGTGTTGTATGACCCTTATCTTACCCAGGGTACCTTCAGAATAACCCCTGCAATTAACCTATGTGGTACCTATGTCAAGAAACTAAGCAACCACGATATAACCAATGCGCAGGAAAACAGTCGTAAGTCAAGTCCACCGTATGGGCAGGATAACAAATCCTAAAACCTCGAAATACTTTCTCTCACAGAGGTAAAGGTACTAGCAAGATCCCCATATATGAATAGATCCCCAGAAATATATCTGACGCTAAGAAGGTATTGGGGGGATATCTCTCAACCAACCTCACGCGACCTCGTGCTTAACTCTAGTGTAAGTAGAGTCTCCTGATGTC
Source organism: Picea engelmannii (assembly GCA_009831015.1). Taxonomy (NCBI): domain Eukaryota; kingdom Viridiplantae; phylum Streptophyta; class Pinopsida; order Pinales; family Pinaceae; genus Picea; species Picea engelmannii. Next base: position 192,069 of record ML792106.1, on the reverse strand, counting down.
ACCAATTATACAATGTATTTCACCACTCCCTTATTCAGACACATATGTTGATTTAATATCCTTGGAGAAGTTTACTCACAAAATCCTATTCCAAGGCTCTAAATCCTAAGCTAGTTTGTGCACCCTAAAAATAAAATCGTTTCTAATCAATTTTAAATTTATCAGCGTTTCTTTTAGTGGCCTTGTTTACTCAAAAAGGTGTGGTAGTGAAACCGATGATGTTATGACTCAGCTGGTAAAATAAATGAATATGAATCAAATGCAAAGTCCTAACTTCAATTCCCAATAAATGATAAGCTTTTCAATATGAAATTTTCAATTTAATTATGCAATTCAAAATAAGATGCAATATTTCCATACATGTAATAATATCAACAATAAGAACCCAAAAGATCAAATGCCAACAATGCAAAATGTTTATTATTTTTGTATTTTCAATATAAAAGAATGAAAATGCAAGGACTGAATATCATCTTGATATCAAAATTCTACTGGTTGTAAACAGAGACAAACCAAGTAGGATATCAAGAAGCAAACACCTAGTCCAATATGCAAGGAAAATCAATGAAAAGGATGATGAGAAAAGCACTGCCCGAAAATTGAACCAAAGAAAGGTTTCCTATCCCTCTGCAGGCACTTAACAGTCATAACAGAGACCTAAGAAGACTCAACAACCATCAAAACTTACCCACCAAACATCAAACTCAACAACCAAGCATACAAGAATGATGTACGCGATTGTTCAAGAGAAAACCATGTATATACATTTCCTAAATAATGACAACACGCGTATGTACGTGATTGTCAGGAAAAACACTGTGTATATGTATTGAAACACTACCAGGTTAAGGATAAGGCCAAGAAACTTAGACTCAAAATGAACAGAGGTTGTCAAGAAATCAGACAATAAGAAAATCAATATAAATGAGAGCAATCAAAGGATAAAAACACTCCAAACACCGAAAATAAGATTATATCCCCAGTATGGTTGCCAATTCTATTACGAGGAAAATTTCTCTATGGAATGGGGTAAACCACAATAGACTGAAATGACTACATAAATCAACTCTAATATCAAGTATGTTATATAAACAAATATGCTAACAAGAGAAGATAAATATCCTACCTCGTCCATACATACGATGAAGTCCATTGTTGAGCACTTGACTCAAAGCAATACATCTGCAACTTGTCCTCAACAACCAAGATACAAAAGCATATGGTGATAACATATAAAGTTAGCACATTCAACAGCATAATCCATTAATATTCATGAAAAATACACCCATGGAATAACAATTCAAATATTTTCAAGACATTGATTGGACGAGAAAAGAGTATTTCTATTAAAATATAATCAACAGAAGTGTATGAATGACAAAATTTCACGTCGGCACAGTTCGAACTGAGAAAACAAGTCCCTTCCAGTTGGGCCTCTACCACTTCAATCCTCCACCAAAGTCAAGCTCATATAAGAGATATAATGAGGTTCTCAATCAAGTAGGTAAGAGCTTGGGGGTTGAACAACGTGTTCAGACTTAAAAGGATAAAGGGATGCAGACTTAGTATGAAGTGAATAATTTATCTAGAGTAACTTTTCTCCCAAAGTTGAATTCTTCTCCTCCTCTCCCCATCTTGGAAATGGCCCATTTATATCCTTCAAATGGAACTGAAGGGACAAGTTGGAACATTTCTAGTATATGGAAGGTCAAGGATCATGGATCTCGTCACGTGACATGGAAACCTGACACCATTTTTTAATTTTGGGCACAAAACCCGATGTATGCAGGTTGTAATGGTGCAACCTGCATATACACATACTTTATAATAGTTAAGGCGTGTATATGTGGAAAAATGTTATTTTTATCTATGGGAATTGAAAAAAGGGACTTCAAGTCTACATAGGGAAATGGAAAAAGGCCTTCTGAGCAAATTTGCATAGGGTGAGGAAAATATTGCTATAACAAAAATACAACACCAAGATTATGAATATACCATAAACATAATGGTTATACTCACTTCTTGTAAAATTTGGCTCACCATGAAGGAATCAAACATCTTGTATAATTGTCTACTCTAGCTTTAGGCCATACAATGACTTCCTAAGTTTGCAAACAAATCTCCCTTTGTGATTCTAAGCAACTATAGATTATTCCATGTACGCATCTCTATTAATGATTATTTGTGGGTACTAGGATACCTCAATACTCATCCCTTAACTCCATCACGATAATCAAGAAAGATGCACTTCCTTGACCAAATTTGACCAAGCCATCCAAGTGAGCCTTCACCTTCTCACATATAGGAAAATTTCAAGGGAGTATCCTAATCCCGTTAAAGACTTCATTACATGCAATACATGGTCTCTAAAAAAAATGAGCTATAAAAAACATGTGCCTGAAACCATGACTCTTGACCTAACTTCCCCCCGTGACAAAAACAAACCAAACTTCCCTCAAATTCAAGGTATCCGGGGACACTACATGCTCCCCCCTATCACCTAGGTCATCTATACTTTATTGATGACATTAAAAAACCATGGTATGTATGCCTAACCATGTCTTACATTTTCATACCCATTTACATATAATAATAATAAAATTTTCAACTCCACCTCGAACTTTGCATTCATTACATTCACCATTGATTTTAATTTGAGTAATCCCATCAAAACTATTCTTTCATGCTTGACTTTGCACCATGACTGCTAGATATGATTCTTCCTCCTCCGAAAACTCATCATAATGGTCCATGATCATCTCGTTGAGACATTCCATCAATAACTTCTCGTGCCTCCTCTAAAGACAAGAACTTGGAATACATAAGCAATATCCCCTAGAGGGAACCTTGCTCTAACCACTGCCATGGCTTCCAACTTCATTTCCTTGCCGACCGTTCTCATCAGCATTCAAAAACCGTTCGATATCATAGGGTTTTTCCTTGTCATAGACAAAGTCCCAAACCATTGGTTCCCTTGCTACAAACCCTCCTTCTCTGCATGTGAATGAAAATATTACCTCGACTCTCACAGAGATTCACCTGAACTCAAGTCTGATACCACTTGTTGGGAATCAGGCTTTCCAACCAGAGAGTGAATAAGCAGAGAAATACAAAAAAAAAAAACATCACACACACAATAGCATAGAAAGACGTAAAATACATCTCACATCAGCCAAGGACGAAATGGGGACAATGGTATTCTATAGTACTCAGCCAAGCAATGGAGAAATGAATAGAATTATCAAGAAGCTCCTCATTATCTTCTACATTTAACCAAGAGATATCTCAAGCATTTCCAAGCATATCAAAAGCGAGACGCTTGAGAAACCTCCAAAAGAATGTATTTGAATATATGATATAATGTATTATGGTGAATAATAATATCCATTTATAAAATATTTAATATTATTTATATTATTTTGTACATATTCAAATATAAAATAATTTTAAATAATAATTTTAAATTTAAGAATAAACACTCCAACATACAAAACATTAAATACTCTATAGCCAATTACTTATTACATGTTATGATATGACACATAGATATGTCAGTCAGATAATTCATATTCAATATAATTTTTAATTTAATAACATACACTCCAACATTTAGAACATTAAATACTCTATAAATAACTATGTATTACATGCTGAGATATGACACACATATGTTAGATAATTTAGATTCAATCTAACAAAAAATATTGTATAGATTCAATTTACAACAGACATATCTCACCTGACATTATAAATTTGTACAAATTATATAACATACAATGTTCATCAACAGTTTTAACACATGAATCCATTGTTGTGAATAACAATCACGTGACAATATAAATTTGTACAAATTATATAACGTACAATGTAATATAAATTTTTACAATTACATAATGTACAATGTTCATGGACATTTTAACACATGAATCCATTGCCCTAACTATACCACAAGTCTATCTTTTCTCAATTTTTGGTCCTGTTTGAAAGAATACACCCCCTTCGGTAATATGAAGGGAGCGGAAATTCTCTATTTCATGTAGAGGATATCTCAGGGGAAGAAGTGAATGAAATATATCCGAGACACAATGGCCCAAAACATTCCCACTCTATGTTGAACAGAAAGCAAGAGGTCTGAAACACCCAGAGAAGATTGTGGGTAGCTTGATGAATAAAGGGAGAAAAGGGCATGTCATGAGGTATTAAGCTACACTGAGATTAGAATTCCTGTTAAGTATGGTAAATGTTGGAGAAATAATGTCGAAAGGACAGAATTAGTAGATGGTTAGAGTCTATTTGAGGTTGTTGTACATGAATTTGTTTTCTAACTCACGAGTAGTTTTCAAATCCACAAATTCATAAGGTTGTTAGAGGCTCTCCTACATTATAGATATGTAATCATTTTCAATCTTAGTGAGTTGATTGTGTGAGCATAGTCTCACTTGTGTGAGCCCTTGTGGCCTCACTATTATTGTGTGGTTGATCTCTATTTTAATTGTTAATATGGTATCAAAGTTGAGGATATTATTCGTTCTATGATAGATCTTTGTGCATGAGTCCCACTGAGAAGAGTGACCTGCATAATTTGTGTGTGTGACCCTCTAACTGAAGTATTCCTGGAGCAAAGGAGAAGCCCCAAGGTGAATTCATTACCTATTGTAAGATTAAAATTGAGCCAAGAAATCGTGACCTGTGACATGTGATTATGCGTTATAACTTGTGAAGGTGCTCAGGTGGAGGATGTTTTGTGTGTAGTAGTAGTGAAGTCAGACATCATGAGGAAAGAATAAAATCACCCATCTCTTAGACTTATTAAAAAGGAGCGATAGATCCAGGTTGGTGGAGCATGATACCAGAGAGAGCGATCTCTAAGGGAGCAGTCGTATCGACCCTTATTCTACAAGTAAGAGGAGTCACGTACCTCATGAATATTGAGCCACGAACATGTGTGAATATTGAGCCATGAACATGTGTGAAGATTGAGCCAGAGAGATATTTTGTGAAAGGCATGGAAAAGTTGACTCCCAGCCAATAGGAGAAGGGAAGCCACTTTGTTTTGTTTCCTGTGAGACAAGAATACTACACTTACGCATTGAGGAAAGAGCCCATCGTTGTTTTGTTTTTTGAGCTGACCATAGTGAAATCATGTTGCTTCCAGATAATAATATTGCTATCAGTGACTACAGTAGATGCCTCCATTTGTTTTTCTACTCTAAATTCATTGCCGAAGAAATCATGAGTTGCATCCATCCAAAATTGTTGTTGTTCGTTGTCCTAAAGGGAACCTTAAAGACCAGAACTTGGAATACATAAGCAATATACCCTAGAGGGAACCTTTCTCTAACCACTTCCATGGCTTCCAACTTCATTTCCTTGCTGACCGTTCTCACCAACATTTAAAAATCATTTGATATCATAGGGTTTTTCCTTGTCACAGACAGAGTCCCAAACCATCAGTTCCCTTGCAACAGACTCTCCTTCTCTGCATGTGAATTATAATATTCCCTCGACTCTCACAGACATTCACCTGAACTCAACTCTGATACCACTTGTTGGGAATCGAGATTTCCAACTAGAGAGTGAATGAGCAGAGAAATACAAAAAACAAATACATCACACACACAATAGCATAGAAAGACGTAAAACACATCTTACATCAGCCAAGGATGAAATGGAGACAATGGTATTCTATATTTCTCAACCAAGCAATGGAGAAATGGATAGAATTATCAAGAAGCTCCTCATTGGCTTCTACATTTAACCAAGAGATATCTCAAGCATTTCTAGGCATATGGAAAGAGAAATGCTTGAGAAACCTCCAAAAGAATGTATTTGAATATACAATATAATGTATTATGGTGAATAATAATATCCATTTATAAAATATTTAATATTATTTGTAATATTTTGTACATACTCAAATATAAAATAATTTTATATTGAATAATACACACTCCAACATACAGAACATTAAATACTCTAAAGCCAATTACTTATTACATTCTATGATATGACACACAGATATGTCAATCAAATTATTCATATTCAATATAATTTTTAATTTAATAACATACACTCCAACATTTAGAACATTAAATACTCTATAAATAATTGCGTATTACATGCTGAGATATGACACACATATGTTAGATAATTCAGATTCAATCTAACAAAAAATATTGTATAGATTCAATTTACAATAGACATATCTCACCTGACATTATAAATTTGTACAAATTATATAACATGCAATGTTCATCAACAGTTTTAACACATGAATCCATTGTTGTGAATAACAATCACGTGACAATATAAATTTGTACAAATTATATAACGTACAATGTAATATAAATTTGTACAATTATATAATGTACAATGTTCATGGAAATTTTAACACATGAATCCATTGCCCTAAATAACTATACTGCGGGTTTATATTTTTTCAATATTTGGTCCCCTTTGAAAGAATACACCCCCTTATGTAATATGAAGGGAGGGAAGATTCTCTATATCATGTAGAGGATATCTCAGGGGCAGGAGTGAATGAAATACATCTGAGACACAATGGCCCAAAACATTCCCACTCTATGTCGAACAGAAAGAAAGAGGTCTGAAACACTCAGAGAAGAGTGTGGGTAGCTCGATGAATAAAGGGAGAAAAGGTCATGTCATGAGGTATTAAGCTACACTGAGATCAGAATTCCTGTTAAGTACAGTAACTGTTGGACAAATAATGTCGAAAGGATAGAATTAGTAGATGGTTAGAGTCTATTCGAGGTTGTTGTGGATGAGTTTTTTTTATAACCCACGAGTAGTTTTCATTTCCACAAATTCAGAAGGTTGTTAGAGGCTCTCCTACACTATATATATGTGATCATTTTCCATCTTAATGAGTTGCGTGTGTGAGCATAGTCTCACTTGTGTGAGCCCTTGTGGCCTCACTATTATTGTGTGGTTTATCTCTATTTTAATTGTTAATATGGTATCAAAGTTGAGGATATTATTCATTTTTTGATATATCTCTGTGTGTAGTAGTAGTCAAGTCGGACATCATGAGGAAGACTAAAATCGCCCATCTCTTCAACTTATTAAAAAGGAGCGATAGATCCAGGTTGGTGGAGCATGAGACTAGAGAGAGTGATTTCTAAGGGAGAAGTCGTATCGACCCTCATTCTACACGTAAGAGCAGTCACATGCCTCGTGAATATTGAGCCACGAACATGTGTGAATATTGAGCCATGAACATGTCTAAAGATTGAGCCACAAAGAGATTTTGTGAAAGGCATGGAAAAGTTGACTGCCAGCCAATAGGAGAAAGGAAGCCACTTTTTTTTGTTGCGTGTGAGACAAGAATACCACACTTGGGCACTGAGGAAAGAGCCCATCGATGTTGTTGTTGTTGAGCCGACCATAGTGAAATCATGTTGCTTCCAGATAATAATATTGCTACCAGGGAAGAGAGTAGATGCATCCATTTTGTGTTGCTACTCTGAAGTCGTTGTCGAAGAAATCATGAGTTGCAGCCATCCAGAATTGTTGTTTTTCATTGTCTTAAATGGAACCATAAAGACCATGAATTGGAATACATAAGAAATATACGCTAGAGGGAATCTTTCTCTAACCACTCCCATGGCTTCCAACTTCATTTCCTTTCCGACCATTCTTGTCAGCATTCAAAAATAGTTCAATATCATAGGGTTTTTCCTTGTCACAGACAGAGTCCCAAACCATCGTTTCCCTTGCAACAGACTCTCCTTCTTTGCATGTGAATGAAAATATTCCCTCGAATCTCACAGACATTCACCCGAACTCAACTCTGATACCACTTATTGGGAATCTGGCTTTCCAAACAAAGAGTGAATGAGTAGAGAAATACAAAAAAAAAAATGCATCACACACACAACAACAAAGAAAGACGTAAAACACATCTCCCATCAGCCAAGGACGAAATGGGGACAATGGTATTATATATTGCTCAGCCAAGCAATGGAGAAATGAATAGAATTATCAAGAAGCTCCTCACTGGCTTCTACATTTAACCAAGAGATATCTCAAGCATTTCCAGGCATATGGAAAAAGAAACGCTTGAGAAACCTCCAAAATAATGTATTTGAATATACAATTTAATTTATTATGGTGAATAATAATATCCATTTATAAACTATTTAATATTATTTATAATATTTTGTACATATTCAAATATAAAATAATTTTAAATAATAATTTTAAATTGAATAATACACACTCCAACATACAAAACATTAAATACTCTATAGACAATTACTTATTACATGCTATGATGTGACACACAGATATGTCAGTCAAATAATTCATATTCAATATAATTTTTAATTTAATAACATACACTCCAATATTTAAAACATTAAATAGTCTATAACTAATTACTTATTACATGCTGAGATATGACACACATATGTTAGATAATTTAGATTCAATCTAACAAAAAATAATGTATAGATTCAATTTACAACAGACATATCTCACCTGACATTATAAATTTGTACAAATTATATAACATACAATGTTCATCAACATTTTTAACACATGAATCCATTACTGTGAATAACAATCACATGCAAATATAAATTTGTACAAATTATATAACCTACAATGTAATATAAATTTGTATAATTATATGACGTACAATGTTCATGGACATTTTAACACATGAATCCATTGCCCTAAATAACTATATTGCAAGTCTATATTTTTTCAATTTTTGGTCACGTTTGAAAGAATACACCCCCTTCTGTAATATGAAGGGAGGGGTGATTCTCTATTTCATGTAGAGGATATCTTGGGGGTAGAAGTGAATGAAATATATCTGAGACACAATGGCCCAAAACATTCCCACTCTATGTCGAACAGAAAGCAAGAAGTCTGAAACACGCAGAGAAGAGTGTGGGTAGCTCGATGAATAAAGGGAGAAAAGGGCATGTCATGAGGTATTAAGCTACACTGAGATCAGACTTCTTATTAAGTACGGTAAGTGTTAGAGAAATAATGTCGAAAGGACAGAATTAGTAGATGGTGAGAGTCTATTCAAGGTTGTTGTAGATGAATTTGTTTTCTAACTCACAAGTAGTTTTCAGATCCACAAATTCATAAGGTTGTTAGAGGCTCTCATACACTATAGATATGTAATCATTTTGCATCTTAATGAGTTGAGTGTGTGAGCATAGTATCACTTTTGTGATCCCTTGTGGCCTCACTATTATTTTGTGGTTGATCTACATTTCAATTTTTAATATGGTATCAAGGTTGAGGATATTATTCGTTCTGTGATAGATCTTTGTGCGTGAGACTCACTGAGAAGAGTGACCCACATAAGTCTTCCTGGAGCAAAGGAGAAGCCCCAAGGTGAATTTGTTTCCTATTGTAAGATTAAAATTGAGCCAAGGAATCGTGACCTGTGAAATGTGATTATGTGCTATAGCTTGTGAAGGTGCTTGCATGGAGGATTTTCTGTGTGTAGTTTTAGTGAATTCATACATCATGAGGAAAGAATAAAATATCCCATCTCTTAGAATTATTAAAAAGGAGTGATAGATCCAGGTTGGTGGAGCATGAGACCAGAGAGAGTGATCTCTAAGAGAGAATTCGTATTGATCCTCATTCTACACGTAAGAGGAGTTATTTGCCTCGTGAATACCACACTTGCGTGTGATACTAGAATGCCACACTTGTGGTTTTGTTGCGTGTGAGATAAGAATACCACACTTGCGCACTTAGGAATGAGCCCATCGTTGTTGTTGTTGTTGAGCTGACCATAGTGAAATAATTTTTCTTCGAGATAATAATATTTCTACTAGGGAAGAGAGTATATGCCTCCATTTTGTGTTTCTACTCTGAAGACGTTGTAGAAGAAATTGTGAGTTCCAGCCATCCATAATTGTTGTTTTTCGTTGTCTTAAAGGGAACCTTAAAGACCAGAACTTGGAATACATAAGAAATATACCCTAGAGGGAACCTTGCTCTAAACACTGCCATGGCTTCCAACTTCATTTCCTTGCCGACTATTCTCGTCAGCATTAAAAAACTGTTTGATATCATAGGGTTTTTCCTTGTCACAAACAGAGTCCCAAACCATCGGTTCCCTTGCAACAAACTCTCCTTCTCTGCATGTGAATGAAAATATTCCATCGACTCTCACAGACATTCACCCGAACTCAACTCTGATACCACTTGTTGGGAATCGGGATTTCCAACCAGAGAGTGAATGAGTAGAGAAATACAGAAAAAAATACATCACACACACAATAGCATAGAAAGATGTAAAACACATCTCACATTAGCCAAGGACGAAATGGGGACAATGGTATTCTATATTTCTCAGCCAAGCAATGTAGAAATGAATAGAATTATCAAGTAGCTCCTCACTAGCTTCTACATTTAACCAATAGATATCTCAAGCATTTCTAGGCATATGGAAAGAGAAATGCTTAAGAAACCTCCAAAAGAATGTATTTGAATATATGATACAATGTATTATGGTGAATAATAATATCCATTTATAAAATATTTAATATCATTTATATTATTTTGTACACATTCAAATATAAAATAATTTTAAATTTAATAATAAAAACTCCAATATACAGAACATTAAATGCTCTGTAGCCAATTACTATTACATGCTATTATATGACACACAGATATGTCAGTCAAATAATGCATATTCAATATAATTTTTAATTTAACAAGGGCAGCGGAGTAGTGTAGTCCCTGCCGAATTTAATGCAATTAAATGGAAGAATGTTCATAAGGAAAAAATATTTCAATGTTGAAGTATGATTATAATAGCATTCTGATGTTGTAGTATGAGAAGATGCAGTTTTGTGAATTTTATAAAAAAGTATAGTTGCAAATTAGAGTAGAATGTTGCGATTTGAGTTTTTTTTAGTTTTGGTGTCTGAGGCATTTTGAAGTTGTTGTTAATCATTTTATAAATGAATGTGTTGTAAGGCTTATTTGGTTACAATAAAGCAGCGTTGTGAAAATAATTAAAAAAGAAGGAATAAATAAATTTAATTTGAAAACAATATTGTGCAATTAGATCGTGCGATGCAATTGAATGGTAAATATTCTAATGAAGGCTAATTTAGTGTGTGTTTGATTTTATTGGATTGTTGACATTGTATATAACAAAAGAGAAGGAAGCGAAATGTGATTTAATGCATGATTGGCCATAAGCTAGAAAATTTCTTCATGGTAAATATTCCAATGTAGCATTGTACAAAAGATTTCA
>ML792106.1:145554-167828 GCA_009831015.1 Picea engelmannii | reverse complement strand
CAGTGCATGTGTGAAAATCGGCAAAGAAAATTTCATTTAATAAAGTTTTTTATAGTGCTTTAGATGCTCTATGCTATCACAAAACTTGTAAATATACAGACCTTCCAGTCCAACCTTGCATAATTCATCACTTGCGGTAGCTTCTTCAATAGCTAAAAAAAACAAAGCCCCCCTTCTAGCTTCTAGTTCAATTTGAATTTGCAGTACTAGTTGTTGCTTAGTTTAGTTGAGCTTCGTTTTTTCAACACCATGCGACAGATTCCATTTTCTCTAGTTTAGTTCAAAGCACTTATTCAACTCTATATCTTCTAGATTTAGCCAACAATGAGCTATCATAATCCAAAACCTCTCTAACCTCTCTAACCAAGGTTGCATGACATTTTGGCATTGGGAAGACAATTGCCAACTTACAGAGGTGTGTATTGTCCTAGAATGAAAGAAGATGTAGCACAATACATTAGAGGATGTATAATTTGTGGGGACTGCCCATGACACAAAAGAAAAAGGGAGCAGTTGAAAGATTTGAAAGCCATTAGAAAAGAGAGAACAATGACTCACATTGTGGGGAAGCTCACAACACAAGCATGCAAATTGATGATCGAGGGCTCGATGTTCTAGAAGAAATGATGATCATCGATAGATATCAACAATGAAAGAGAGCCACAAAAGGTGACTCGAGCCATGAGAAGGAGTTAGAGATCTCCACATAGAGGTCAAATGAGCAAAACAAAACCTCGAAAAACCACAAAATATCTTTTTGGAAAGGAGGAATAAGCATAATGAGACTTAGTCCATTGATTCACTACTGTTGATTTGATAAGATCACTTGAAGAATAAAGCAAAGATCACACACAAATCAATGAAGGGGAGCCATGAAACTTGTCGAAAAAACTAGTAAATCAAGAATATGAGTGAAGATATATATTTTTTTAAATAAACAATTTATAAATAAAAGATTCTACCCTTTTTCGAATCACAAAAGGGAAAAGAGTAGATCTAAGGTAAATAGAAGCATTTCCAAAAGAAATGAAAGGAATTTCTATGTGGAAATGATGTTATGGACGCAATAGAACAATTCAATAAGCCCATAATTGTTTGTAAATTGTAGAAGCAAGACTTCTCTTAGTTCATGTAAATGGTGACTCAAACTTCAATCTACACAAAAATCCTTTCGTAGTTGTCATAGGCTATTAAGTTCTCGATCAAAAGGAGTGAAGTTCATAAACTTTTTGAGACCATGTTGGAGAAACATGTATAATCACAGAAGGTTGAACACCTTGAAAACATTCACTCATAGAAAAATCAAGGAACGATATTAGATTCATGTGGTTAAAAACCCCTCAAACTGGAAAAAATGGTGCATAGTAAATGCAATTTATTAATGAAAATAATAATTTATAAGAGAACATCTCTTAGATTAATCATCCACAAAGTATCTTCCATACTCCTTAGATAAGTGACCAACCATGAATTAAGTGTCATTATATTCGAGGAGACGCTCAACAATTGGAACATATATATATACGACATGATTACCACTATTACCACGATGATTAAAACACACAAGACTTAAAGGCACATTAATCCAAATTAATTAAACTAATTTTACATGTTGAAATATCCTAACAATAAAGAATTAATATACACTCTATGTTTACATCTAATAATGCATTGAATTTAAATATTAGAAACATTAGAGTGCGTGTAACCTAATCGAACTCCTAGTCGAACTTCTTTGTAGGTGCCACTACCTAATTCTAGGGTAATGATTTTTAGTTGACAGATGTTATAAATGCTCGCTCGGCATGTAATCTTACACACACATTCATTTTATATTCCCATTACTGCTCGTACACATTGATCCTCACAATCATTTATTGCCTTATCATAACATAGCTTAGATGTCGGATCGGCATGCGATCTTACAGTTGGTTTTTTCACTCAGCTGCTCTGTTTCTGTAACTCTCCCAAGTGTTCCCTCGGTAGTCTGCTTAGTGTTTCAATCCTCGGACAGGTCTTTTTCCTACATTCCTGAACTGGTATTTTTTATAATAAAGTCAGCTTTTTGCTTTTCTTTCTGTGTATTACTGCATGGACTTTCTGAACTTTCAGGAATGCTTGTCTGTAAGGAAACAAATGTTTTCTGAGAGTGGTTTTGAGGTTACTGAGCTTGCCGAGAGTGGTTTTGAGGTTACTGAGTTGAGATTTGTAGCAATGGCTGAATGCTAGAGCTTGTCTTGAGCTGTAGATGCATGCTTTCTCTGAGCAGTTAGATATCCTTGCTGTGATTCAAGGTCATTGCATCTTTGCTATATATTGCGTCGCACATGGCAGAATCTTCTGCGAGGACCATGCCTTCTCAATAGAATTGTAGGTTACCACTATCCTCTCTGTCCAGGCTGTATAGCTGAGTGGTGCACCATGACCATTTTGTATTCATATCCTTCCTGCACGATGCCTATTCCCGCTATCAAATAACATTCTTCCAATGTCATGGATGGAAGGTCGGAGAAATTAGTTGTGACAGGATTGCAGACAAAAATGGAGTCGCTGAGACTGCGTAGAATCAAAAACAGGCCTGCGACTGACCTGAGGTAACGAAAGGGAGAAGAAACCAGACCTGCACCTTGTTTTGCCTATATAAAGGGAAGAGATAGACGAGCGTTTTTCCAAGTTCCTGAAAAGGAGGAGTATGGCCAACAATCAAGATTGTACTCCACATCACCAAGAGCGTGCAAATTTTTGTTGCAATTGATTTTCCACCAAAATCTTGCATGTGAAGGCTTATTGGGGTGGAAATGGAGGTATTGTCCTATCCCCTAAGCTTCTTCCAGTCCTCTCAAAGGGAAGAGAAAGTGAAGACGAGCCTATATATTTCCCTATAGATTAAGGGTTGATGGGAATATGGCTGTATATTGCAGCCTGCTAAAAAACCTTATTTTTTGTTGTCCATCTCTTGGTGGCCTTAGATGAAGACACATTATAGTAAGGAATCTCTTGGTTTTTATTTTTCTTATGTCTAAAACCTCAGGGATAGGTATTCTTTGTTGACCCTAGAAGGGTCGAGTGAATTAATCATCAACTCTATTGTCTGGATTTTAAACCACCAACCCTACCGTCTGGAGGTTTATTCTATTAAAGTGTGAAACCCTAGGTGACTTTTTAGCTATTTATTTATTCTGTTAGTCTGAAACCCTAAGTCGCATTTCTCATGCAAGAAGGCAACCTCCCAATAACTGTCTGCTCCCATAATAGTAGTGGCGGACCTCTATAAATATGTTCCATGTTATCCTCTTGCTGATTTCCCCATTAGTTTTACATTTCCATATTTTGAATTGAATAAGCAATATATGATGAGACTACCTTGATGTTGTCATACCACTTTGTTTTCCCATAGCATCATACACGCCATAGTACACAACAAAGTTACTAGTGATATTCTATCTAGATAAGTGAGGTGTGAAGGCATCTGAAGCCCAAGGGATGTAGTCTATTGTTTGCAGAATTAGTTATTTGGATGGGTACAAGATATATAAGCTGGCGGACTCATTTTCTTAAAGGCATTATTTTGGTGGAGAGGGAACATAACATCTATAGTATTTGAGTCCCAGCTTTCAGACATTTGAACTTGCAACTAAATCCTGGTTGAGGAAATCCTTTCCTTTTTTCCTGTAACCGCTCCATAAGAATCTTCAAGTATTTTTCATATTTTCTTTGGTCGAGGTGTTCTCTATATCTTTTCTCAGCTCAACATGGAATTTAGTATCCCTAATACTTTTGCAGGAGTTCAGGATTAATTGCAAGCTTTAGAAAATGAGAAAGATGCAGTTTAATGTAGCCAAAGTCTTATGAAAATCTCAATCCATGGCATATTTTCCATCTCTTTCTCAATTTAACTTTTGTGTTGCTAATTATTGAAACTCCCTAACATCTATCACTGAGACTAGATTTATTATATTAGAAGAAAGAAATCCAGATACAACATTGGGGTTCATTGTCTGAAACTTGGGTGATTTCTATGACCTGTATAAGAACTTTATGTTGCTTCCAAATTGTATAGTAAGATGCTCACCTAAAATTATAGAGGTTTCTTTACAGATTCATCTTTTCTAATAGAAAAAATACCTACCTTTTGATCTGTCTTGCCACCTTTACCTGTGCCCCTCTCAAGACCCTATTCTTCAACAAAAATTTCTTGAGATGACTTTCCAAACCTTTCAAATATGAATCCTAATTCTACACCATTCATGGAATGAAAATTAATCTCTGAGACAGTAAAAACAGTTTTTGCTTGCTTGTGTTGCCACCCAAATAGTAGTCAATTGATGTTTCTGATGCTTGAACCTAGTTATTTGAATAGGAATCTCCTGATCTATAACATGATCCCCAACTTCATGCTTGTTGCTATAAACCCTTCCATTCCACTCCATTGTAGGGATTACAATGGAAATAAAACAGAATGTATAATGGGTTGAAGTAAGGAAAGGCAAAAGAACGCATGCATTTCATTTCATTGCATGAATATTGCATAGATGATTAACTCAGGTGGAAAGGGGAAGCATAATGGTGATGAATTTTGTAGAAGTTGATAGTACGGAGGGAGGCACTAGTCGGAATTTATGGGATTCATTTCCATATGCACATGGTTTGAATTTAACAATAGACCATTTTCAGAATTTATGTCAGTGACACTAGTTAATTATATAATGTATTTTTTGTTTCTAGATATGTTGAGACAAAGGAATCACCTTTAAGTGTCATCTATAAGTGTTTTGGGTGTGGTTTATTCATCATTTTTTAATGCCGATTGTTAAAAGTTCATCTATATTGATTAAGTTTTCATGATTGCGTGTCCTGCAATCAGGCACTTTGCTTGGAGGAAGGAGACCGATCTAGCCCTTTTCTTCTCAAGTTACATTCTCTGCTGTGGACCTGAAGAGCATCATGAACAGATCAAGGTCGACACGAAAGTAGAATCAGGATTTGGAATTGAGGCTAGGGCATTCTGAGTTAGAAAAGCAGAGCACACTGTTGACCAGCCAAAACGTTGCATTAGACAACCTTATCATTGTTGAAGATGACGATGATGAAGTTCAGCTGTCATCCTTGAGAATATTTGGTCATAATGGGGTTCGGCCATCATCTTCAAGAATATCTTTACACAAGTATGTTCCTGTTATGATCCAGTTCCATATCTTGTATTGTGTTGTTGCTTTATTGTAAAAGTATTCTCCTGACAATGCTAGATAGTGATCACTGTTTTGCAAGATTGAAATTCTGACATCTTACTGGTGTTTTCATTTCAAGGCTAAATTTGTAATTGTATTAACAGAAGTTAAAAGATAGCATTAGATGCTTGAGAATGATCTAATTAGCCAGATTTTTTAATGGTATATTCTTAGGTTCAATTTGATTTTTTGTTTTGAGGTGCCAATTTATCTGAACTAAGTGTATGGCACTAGTTATTTATATTAGTTATGCGTTGGAACTATGCATTTATGGAAAGTATTTGTTTCTTTATTTTGTGGTCAGTCAAGAAATGGAGTTTCACGGAGGACTATTCGGGTGCTAGTAATAAAGGAGGAAGATTTGGAGCTACGACTTGGACTTGGAGGTGCATTTGTAGACCTTGTCATGATAGAGAAAATTTTGGAAGATTTTGAAGATGATTGTTTTGATGTGAATGCAATTGATGTTTAAATGTTACTGATACTTTAGTAAAGCATCACTCAATATATGTCAGATATTACTGATCATATATTGGAATAAATGTGCTCAATTGATGTTTACCTTTTCACCCAAACTCACCATGCCTTGGTGAAGGAAAATAAGTTCCCTTTTATTTTCCTTCCATGCAAAGGAAGGAAAATAAATTCACATAGGAATTATGGAACTGAGCTTCACTAATATCTGTAGAGGATTCTATAATCAATTGATGCATTAGAAGGTACTCCTATGGTATTTGTATGTCTTTAGCATGCTTCAGGGTGAATCTTTTCAGTTACAGTAAATACATCCTTACCATGGATGGGAAAAAGCATATGGAGGTAAATTTCACAAATAACTATGGAGTGTATTCCATAATGAAATATTAGAAAATAAAGTACTCCTAATAAATGCTCAACCCAAACTCAATATATATGAAATGCAAAGGATTTTCAAATACAAACTTCTGGATGCACGTGTGACATCTCATTTTTACCTTGTGTTAGGTGTACAGTTTGAACTCTAAACCTTAGTGCAATTTTCTCTAATGGTCTTGATGTGGTGTCGTGTGGTAGTGTATTGAGATTATTTTTATTCTAGTCAACAAGATTTTTTGTTCACATCATTATTTCTGGGACCTTTATCTTTAAAATAGATTTTTTTTCTTTAGCAATATTGTGTACTAGAGAATGGATATCATTTGAAGTTAGGTTCTGTTACTTCTTTTGTCTGTCTATTTTCATCCTATCCAAATAATTTCACAGAATTCGATAAATCCAGGAAGTGTCAAGTTATAAAATAAAAATCCTGAATTTTCACCAGAAAACCTGCCTATCAGCTTGCGTTGATATTTTCCAGGAAATTAATTAGTTGTCTGAATAGAGAGCCTGAAATCTTTCCAAGAAGGCCACACCATTTTTTTCTGTTAATCTCAACTCTGTTGAGTGGTTTTTACTCTACTTAATAAAAATAGTTCAGTTAGTAAGCTCTAGAGGCTTGGTCTTCAAAATCTGGTTCCCCTGTTACAAATTAAAGTAGATTATCACCAAAGCATGAAGCATAAATCATGATGCTTCCTTATCAAAGAGATTCATAAATCCTGAGCATAGCTCTTAATCTCTACATCCATTTCGAGATGGGCCAATCTCCATTCCCCCCAAGCCAGCCCACCAACCCATCCCAGTTAGCCAGCTAACAAGCTAGCTTGATATTCCCACCAGTAAGCCCAGTTAGGCCATATTATTTAAAAATGTTCCCACCAGCCAGGCACAGCAAGCCAGCCAGGCATGAGGGAGGAAGTCTGCCTCATCTGACATCGGAAGTGAGTGAGCCAAGTTTGTTTTCCTCTAGCCGCATCTACAATTAAGTGTGACTTTCTTGTGTTAGGGTCTACTAAGGCAGGGCATCTAATTGACTTGGCTCGAGTGAGGGCCAACACTGTTAGGTTGAAAAAGACAAGTAAGGCTTCATACGCTTGGGTTAGGATTCTTAGGGTGAGGGGAGCGACGAATTGGTTGTGAAAGAAGGATGGTAGGCCTATATTTCTTTGCCAAGGAAATAACGAACAAGAACCCCAGTAGAGAAAGAGATAAGAACCAAAGGAAATTTTGACAAAGCCAATGCAACTATTGACTCGTATCATTATGGATAAGGAGGCTAGCTGAAATGGAGTTCAAAAGGTGTCGATAATAAAACCCAATCCGATCCAGAAATGAAAGATCCAGAAAAGTAAAGATATCAGCCAGGGAAAGATCAAAATCCCGATGACTTAAAGTCTGACCGGGTGAGAGGTGCTTTAAAATGCTCAATTCCTTGGAATGCAGTGAATACTAGAGCGATTTAAATGGTGGGTACTGAAGCGTAAACTACTTTTTATCAAGTCAATTTATTCAATTCTAAATAGATGTCAAAACAGTGTATCCCCACTCAATTAGGTAACTTCACGGTTGAAGGTTTAAAGCTATGTAGCCACCTAGTGCACTACTAACGAGACTGACTTCTACAAAGTGCTTTGGGTGGTGCCTTGTCTAACCAAGAAATTACTGCATTATCCTTCTGAGTTAGCCGTATCCGTGGGTCATTATTTATATAATAGATTATAGCACCATCGCTTATTCATTCACCTATGATAAGGGAATAAATAAATGGATTAAGTGACCCTTCATTAAAAGAGCGGTTTCAATTACATTATGACTTCCTTAAAAGAGCGTATGAAAGATGGGGTGATGCAACTCCAGTAGCAGAGTAGAGCATGGGGGCTAGGTGATGCAGTTACAACATTCGTATTTACTTCTTCAGCCTACTTGATAAATGTTAGTGCAACAACCTCTTGCTACCAACCCCACCTATCATGTTAACCACCCTTTCACTTACCTCACCAAACTTAGTTATTAGACGCTGGCTTGGTAAGCACTTATACCAGTCGTATTACCTATGCCTACTGCATTGCCTTTATGTCTGACAACTACCAATCCACAACCTGGCAGACGTATTAACGAAGAACCTTTATAGACTTGCTCACTTACTTTTACTTCGATATTCACGGGATTGGTTGGGTATTAAGCAAAAGACAGAAATAAATTGGAAATGTGTTCACACAAATGTTCCTTATAGCTTCATAAAAGATGGAAAGAAATAAAAGTTCGTTAAGAAAAAGATAGAAATAAACTGGAAATATGTTTCACAGAAACATTCCTTAAGAAAGACAAAGAAAGAATGATACCCTAAGCAAGAGAAAGAAAGAAGGGAGATGAAGATCAGATTCATGATACCTGGAAAGTATGAGAAGATCGATGACTGGGCACCAACACACCGGACTGCTAAGAAAACTCGTTGTCTCCACTGTAATTGTTCTGGTCAGTTACAGAGATGCATTGTAATTGTTCTTGTCAGTTGCAGAGATGCAACCACGGTAAGTGTTCCCAAACATCTAGATTGATATTTATTTGCAAAGATTGGACATTGTGGCTAAATAAATGTACATTTATTTTCATGCATATTTTATCTCCATAGTTGTCCTGACAAACGTCTTTGTCTTTGTAGGTTTACTACCAACCCTTCTTTTCATTTATTGAAGGGTGTTTGGGTTTGTATGGACAACGCATTTAAATCCTTAATCTTCAATTTATTTAATGTATTTAATTCAACCAATTTCATGTTTGAGTGATGTTAGAGAATTTATAAGGTATGATATTATAAGTTTTCAAGGGATTTTATTATTAAAATTTTACTGGATTCTATTTAATGGTGACTTTTTTTTTTCTTTCAAATATTTAAATCCTTAATCTTCAATTGTTTTAATGTATTTAATTCTATCAATTTCATGTTTGAGTGATGTTAGAGAATTCAAGATGTTAGAAAATTTTCTAGTGCCTGTGTAAGATAGCCCCGTATCTTGTCGTTTTGACGTCTGCCTTTCTGTGTGCCGCCCCGTGTCTTCGTATGTATTTCTTATTAATTCAGTAGGACGGACTCCCTTTCATATGGGATTTTTTTTATACACATTCATATTATTTAATAACTACTAGCTTTAATGAGCATACCCGCAAACAGGAGGTGGGTAAGAAGCACGTTCAAAGTAGAGCGCTAGCAACTTTGGATGTAGCCTTGAACCCTGAGCTAAGAAAATGACGGAATGGTAATCACTATCAATGCAGTGGGCATTGATGGAATTTATGAAAGTGCAGTCAAAGCATTTATGAAAGTGGTAGCAGTTGGAAGAATTGGCATGGGAAGAAGTGAAGGCAACAATAACACTTCAAACTTCTCAGCCAATCAAATTGTAACAAATTTATAATTTTTTTATTAAAAAAAATATGTATATAAACTCCCTAAGGTAAACATTAGAATTTTTTCAAAAAATTGAAAGTCAACCTTCAACTAATGTGAAGTCAGCGATGAACTCATCGCTATAGTCCCTGCCCTTGGCCTTCCGACAGAGACTAATAACATACACTCCAACATTTAGAACATTAAATAGTCTATAACTAATTACTTAAATTTAATGTTGAGATATGACACACATATGTTAGATAATTCATATGCAATCTAACAAAAAATATTGTATAGATTCAATTTACAACAGACATATCTCACGTGACATTATAAATTTGTACAAATTATATAACATACAATGTTCATCAACATTTTTAGCACATGAATCCATTGTTGAGAATAACAATCACGTGGAAATATAAATTTGTACAAATTATATAACGTACAATGTAACATAAATTTGTACAATTATGTAACGTACAATGTTCATATGAATCCATTGCCCTAAATAACTATACTGTAAGTCTATATTTTTTCAATTTTTGGTCACGTTTGAAAGAATAAACCCCCTTCTGTAATATGAAGGGACTGGTGATTCTCTATTTCATGTAGAGGATATCGCAGGGGCATAATTGAATGAAATATATCCGAGACACAATGGCCCAAAACATTCCCACTCTATGTCGAATAGAAAGAAAGAGGTCTGAAACACTTAGAGAAGAGTGTGGGTAGCTCGATGAATAAAGGGAGAAAAGGGGCATGTCATGAGGTATTAAACTACACTGAGATCAGACTTCCTGTTAAGTACGGTAACTATTGGACAAATAATGTTGAAAGTACAGAATTAGTAGATGGTTAGAGTCTATTCGATGTTGTTGTAGATTATTTTGTTTTCTAACTCATGAGTAGTTTTCACATCCACAAATTCAGAAGGTTGTTAGAGGCTCTCCTACACTATAGATATGTAATCATTTTCCATCTTAATGAGTTGAGTGTGTGAGCATAGTATCACTTGTGTGAGCCCTTGTGGCCTCACTATTATTGTGTGGTTGATCTCTATTGTAGTTGTTAATATGGTATCAAAGTTGAGGATATTATTCGTTCTTTGATATATCTTTGTGCGTGAGACCCATTGAGAAGAGTGACCCACATAATTTTTGTGTGCGACCTTCTAACTGAAGTTTTCCTGGAGCAACGAAGAATCCCCAAGGTGAAGTCGTTGCCTATTGTAAGATTAAAACTGAGCCAAGGAATCATGACCTGTGAAATGTGATTATGTGCTATAACTTGTGAAGGTGCTTGCATGGAGAATTTTCTGTGTGTAGTAGTAGTGAAGTCGGACATCATGAGGAAAGAATAAAATCTCCCATCTCTTAGACATATTAAAAAGGAGCAATAGATCCAGGTTGGTGGATCATGAGAGCAGAGAGAGAAATCTTTAAGAAAACAGTCGTATCAACCCTCATTCTACACGTAAGAGGAGTCACGTGCCTCATGAGTATTGAGCCATGAACATGTGTGAATATTGAGCATTGAACATGTGTAAAGATTGAGCCACAGAGAGATTTTGTGAAAGGCATGGAAAAGTTGACTACCAACCAATAGGAGAAGGGAAGCCACTTCTTTTTGTTGCGTGTGAGACAAGAATACCACACTCGCACACTGAGGAAAGAGCCAATCATTGTTGTTGTTTTTGAGCCAACCATAGTGAAAATGACCATAGTGAAATCATGTTGCTTCCAGATAATAATATTGCTACCAGGGAAGAGAGTAGATGCCTCCATTTTTTGTTGCTACTCTGAAGTCGTTACCGAAGAAATCGTGAGTTGCAACCATCCAGAATTATTGTTGTTTGTTGTATTAAAGGGAAGTTTAAAGACCATAACTTGGAATACATAAGAAATATACCCTAGAGGGAACATTGCTCTAAACATTTCCATGGCTTCCAACTTCATTTCCTTGCCGACAGTTCTCGTCAGCATTCAAAAATCATTCTATATCATAGGGTTTTTCCTTGTCACAGACAGAGTTCCAAACCATTGTTTCCCTTGCAACAAACTCTCCTTCTCTGCATGTGAATAAAATTATTCCCTTGACTCTCACGGACATTCACCCAAACTCAACTATGATACCTCTTGTTGGGAATCAAGCTTTCCAAACAGAGAGTGAATGAGAAGGGAAATACAAAAAAAAAATACATCACACACAGAATAGCATAGAAAGATGTAAAACACATCTCACATCAACCAAGGATGAAATTGGGACAATGGTAGTTTATATTGCTCAGCCAAGCAATGGAGAAATGAATAGAATTATCAAGAAGCTTCTCACTGGCTTCTACATTTAACCAAGAGATATCTCAAGCATTTTTGGGCATATGGAAAGCGAAATGCTTGAGAAACCTCCAAAATAATGTATTTGAATATACGATATAATTTATTATGGTGAATAATGATATCCAAATATAAAATATTAAATATGACTTATACTATTTTGTACATATTCAAATATAAAATAATTTTAAATTTAATAATACACACTCCAACATACAAAACATTAAATACTCTATAGCCAATTACTTATTACATGCTATGATATGACACACAGATATGTCAGTCAAATAATTCATATTCAATATAATTTTTAATTTAATAACATACACTCCAACATTTAGAACATTAAATACTCTATAACTAATTACTTATTACATGCTGAAATATGACACACATATGTTAGATAATTCAGATTCAATATAACAAAAAATATTATATAGATTCAATTTACAACGGACATATCTCACGTGACATTATAAATTTGTACAAATTATATAACATACAATGTTCATCAACATTTTTAACACATGAATCCATTGCTGTGAATAACAATCATGTGACAATACAAATTTGTACAAATTATATAACGTACAATGTAATATAATTTTGTACAATTATATAACGTACAATGTTCATGGACATTTTAACACATGAATCCATTGCCCTAAATAACTATACTGCAAGTCTATATTTTTTCAATTTTTGGTCATGTTTGAAAGAATACACCCCCTTTTGTAATATGAAGGGAGGGGTGATTCTCTATTTAATGTAGACGATATCTCAGGGGTAGAAGTGAATGAAATATATCCGAGACACAATGTCCCAAAACATTCCCACTCTATGTCAAACAGAAAATAAGAGGTCTGAAACACTCAGAGAAGAGTGTGGGTAGCTCGATGAATAAAGGGAGAAAAGGGCATGTCATGAGGTATTAAGCTACATTGATATCAAACTTCCTATTACGTACAGTAATTGTTGGAGAAATAATGTCGAAAGGACATAATTAGTAGATGGTGAGAGTCTATTTGAGGTTGTTGTAGATGAATTTGTTTTCTAACTCACCAGTAGTTTTTAGATCCACAAATTCAGAAGGTTGATAGAGGCTCTCCTACATTATAGATATGCAATCATTTTCCATCTTAATGAGTTGAGTGTGCGAGCATAGTCTCACTTGTGTGACCCCTTGTGGCCTCACTATTATTGTGTGGTTGACCTATATTTTAATTGTTAATATGGTATCAAAGTTGAGGATATTATTCGTTCCGTGATAGATCTTTGTGTGTGAGACCCACTGAGAAGAGTGACCTGCATAATTTGTGTGTGTGACCTTCTAACTGAAGTCTTCCTAGAGAAAAGGAGAAGCCCCAAGGTGAATTTGTTTTCTATTGTAAGATTAAAACTGAGCCAAGGAATCATGACCTGTGACATGTGATTATGTGTTATAACTTGTGAAGGTGCTCTTGTGGAGGATTTTATGTGTGTAGTAGTAGTGAATTTATACATCATGAGGAAAGAATAAAATCACCCATCTCTTAGATTTACTAAAAATGAGCAAAAGATCCATGTTGGTGGAGCATGAGACCAGAGAGAGCGATCTCTAAGAGAGAAGTTGTATTGATTCTCATTATACACGTAGGAGGAGTAACGTGCCTCGTGAATATTGAGCCACGAACATGTGTGAATATTGAGCCATGAACATGTGTGAAGATTGAGCCACAGAGAGATTTTATTAAAGGCATGGAAAAGTTGGTTGCCAACCAATAGGAGAAGGGAAGTCACTTTGTTTTGTTGCGTATGAGACAAGAATACCATACTTTCACACTGAGGAAAGATCCCATCGTTGTTGTTGTTGTTGAGCTGACCATAGTGAAATCATGTTGCTTCCAGATAATAATATTCCTATCAGGGAAAAGAGTAGATGCCTCCATATTTTGTTGCTACTCTGAAGTCGTTGGCGAAGAAATCATGAGTTGCAGCCATCCAAAATTATTGTTGTTCGTTGTCTTAAAGGGAACCTTAAAGACCAGAACTTGGAATACATAAGAAAAATACCCTAGAGGGAACCTTGCTCTAATCACTACCATGGCTTCCAACTTCATCTCCTTGCCAACCGTTCTCGTCATCATTCAAAAATCGTTCGATATCATAGGGTTTTTCCTTGTCACAAACAAAGTCCCAAACCATCGGTTCCCTTGTACCAGACTCTACTTCTCTGCATGTGAATGAAAATATTCCCTCCACTCTCACGGAAATTCACCCGAACTGAACTTTGATACCACTTGTTGGGAATCGAGCTTTCCAACTAGAGAGTGAATGAGCAAAGAAATAAAAAAACAAATACATCACACACACAATAGCATAGAAATACGTAAAACACATCTCACATCACCCAAGGACGAAATGGGGACAATGGTATTCTATATTGCTCAGCCAAGCAATGGAGAAATGAATAGAATTATCAAGAATCTCCTCACTGGCTTCTACATTTAACCAAGAGATATCTCAAGCATTTCCAGGCATATGGAAAGCGAAGTGCTTCAGAAACCTCCAAAAGAATGTATTTGAATATACGATATAATGTATTATGGTGAATAATAATATCCATTTATAAAATATTTAATATCATTTATATTATTTTGTACATATTCAAATATAAAATAATTTTAAATTTAATAATACATACTCCAAAATACAGAACATTAAATGCTCTATAGCCAATTACTTATTACATGTTATGATATGACACACAGATATGTCAGTCAAATAATTCATATTCAATATAATTTTTAATTTAATAACATACACTCCAACATTTAGAACATTAAATACTCTATAACTAATTACTTATTACATGCTGAGATATGACACACATATGTTAGATAATTCATATTCAATCTAACAAAAAGTATTGTATAGATTCAATTTACAATAGACATATCTCACGTGACATTATAAATTTGTACAAATTATATAACATACAATGTTCATCAACATTTTTAACACATGAATCCATTGTTGTGAATAACAATCACGTGAAAATATAAATTTGTACAAATTATATAACGTACAATGTAATATAAATTTGTACAATTATATAACGTACAATGTTCATGGACATTTTAACACATCAATCCATTTCCTTAAATAACTATACTACAAGTCTATATTTTTTCAATTTTTGGTCCCCTTTGAAAGAATACACCTCCTTCTGTAATATGAAGGGAGGGGAGATTCTCTATTTCATGTAGAGGATATCTCAGGGGAAAAAGTGAATGAAATATATCGGAGACACAATGGCCCAAAAGATTCCCACTCTATGTCGAACAGAAAGCAAGAGGTCTGAAACACTCAGAGAAGAATGTGGGTAGCTCGATGAATAAAGGCAGAAAAGGGCATGTCATGAGGTATTAAGCTACATTGAGATTAGACTTCCTGTTAAGTACGGTAACTATTGGAGAAATAATGTCGAAAGGACAGAATTAGTAGATGGTTAGAGTCTATTCGAGGTTGTTGTAGAAGAATTTGTTTTCTAATTCATGAGTAGTTTTCAGATCCACAAATTGAGAAGGTTGTTAGAGGCTCTCCTACACTATAGATATGTAATCATTTTCCATCTTAATGAGTTGAGTGTGTGAGCATAGTCTCACTTGTGCGAGCCCTTGTGGCCTCACTATTATTTTGTGGTTGATCTCTATTTTAATTGTTAATCTGGTATCAAGGTTGAGGATGTTATTAGTTCTATGATAGATCTTTGTGCATGAGACTCACTGAGAAGAGTGACCCGCATAATTTGTGTGTGAGACCTTCTAATTGAAGACTTCCTGGAGCAAAGGAGAATCCCTAAGGTGAATTCGTTGCCTATTGTAACATTAAAACTGAGCCAAGGAATCGTGACCTATGGCATGTGATTATGTGTTATAACTTGTGAAGGTGCTCGCTTGGAGGATTTTCTGTGTGTAGTAGTAGTGAAGTTGGACATCATGAGGAAAGAATAAAATCACGCATATATTAGACTTATTAAAAAGGAGCGATAGATCCGGTATGGTGGAGCATGAGACCAGAGAGAGCAATCTCTAAGAGATCAGTCATATCGACCCTCATTCTACACGTAAGAGGAGTCATGTGCCTCGTGAATATTGAGCCACAAACATGTGTGAATATTGAGCCATGAACATGTGTGAATATTGAGCCACAGAGAGATTTTGTGAAAGGCATGGAAAAGTTGACTGCCAGCCAATAGGAGAAGGGAAGCTACTTTTTTTGTTGTGTGTGAGACAAGAATACCACACTTGCGCACTGAGGAAAGATCCCATCGTTGTTGTTGTTGTTGAGCCGACCATAGTGAAATCATGTTGCTTCTAGATAATAATATTGCTATCAGGGAATAGAGTAGATGCCTCCTTTTTTTTTTGCTACTCTGAAGTCGTTGCCGAAGAAATCATGAGTTGCATCCATCTAGAATTGTTGTTGTTCGTTGTCTTAAAGGGAACCTTAAAGACCAGAAATAGGAATACATAAGAAATATACCCTAGAGGGAACCTTACTCTAACCACTGCCATGGCTTCCAACTTCATTTCCTTGCCGACTGTTCTCGTCATCATTCAAAAACCATTTGATATCATAGGGTTTTTCCTTGTCACACACAGTGTCCCAAACCATCGGTTCCCTTGCAGAATACTCTCCTTCTTTGCATGTGAATGAAAATATTCCCTCGACTCACACACATTCACCCGAACTCAACTCGGATACCACTTGTTGGGAATTGGGCTTTCCAACAAGAGAGTGAATGAGCAGAGAAATACACAAAAAAAAATACATCACACACACAATAACATAGAAATACATAAAACACAGCTCACATCAGCCAAGGATGAAATGGGGACAATGGTATTCTATATTTCTCAACCAAGCAATGGAGAAATGAATAGAATTATCAAGAATCTCCTCATTGGCTTCTACATTTAACCAAGAGATATCTCAAGCATTTCTAGGCATATGGAAAGCGAAACACTGGAGAAACCTCCAAAAGAATGTATTTGAATATACGATATAATGTATTTTGGTGAATAATAATATCCATTTATAAAATATTTAATATTATTTATATTATTTTGTACATATTCAAATACAAAATAAATTTAAATTGGATAATACACACTCCAACATACAAAACATTAAATACTCTATAACCAATTACTTATTACATGTTATGATATGACACATATATATGTCAATCAAATAATTCATATTCAATATAATTTTTAATTTAATAACATACACTCCAACATTTAGAACATTAAATACTCTATAACTAATTACTTATTACATGCTGATATATGACACACATATGTTAGATAATTCAGATTCAATCTAACAAAAAATATTGTATAGATTCAATTTACAACAGACATATCTCACCTGACATTATAAATTTGTACAAATTATATAACATACAATGTTCATCAACATTTTTAACACATGAATCCATTGTTTTGAATAACAATCACGTGACAATATAAATTTGTACAAATTATATAACGTACAATGTAATATAAATTTGTACAATTACATAACGTACAATGTTCATGGACATTTTAACGCATGAATCCATTGCCCTAAATAACTATACTGCAAGTCTATATTTTTTCAATTTTTGGTCCCGTTTGAAAGAATACATCCCCTTCTGTAATATGAAGGGAGGGGCGATTCTCTATTTCATGTAGAGGATATCTCAGGGGCAGATGTGAATGAAATATATCTGAGACACAATGGCCCAAAACATTCCCACTCTATGTTGAACAGAAAGCAAGAGGTCTGAAGCATTCAGACAAGAGTGTACATAGCTCGATGAATAAAGGGAGAAAAGGGCATGTCATGAGGTATTAAGCTACAATGAGATCAAACTTCTTGTTAAGTATGGTAATTGTTGGAGAAATAATTTTGAAAGGACAAAACCAGTAGATGGTTAGAGTCTATTCGAGGTTGTTGTAGATGAATTTGTTTTCTAACTCACGAGTAGTTTGCATATCCACAAATTCATAAGGTTGTTAGAGGCTCTCCTACACTATAGATATGTAATCATTTTCCATCTTAATGAGTTGACTGTGTGAGAATAGTCTCACTTGTGTGAGCCCTTGTGGCCTCACTATTATTGTGTGGTTGATCTCTATTTTAATTGTTAATATGGTATCAAAGTTGAGGATATTATTCGTTATGTGATAGATCTTTGTGCGTGAGACCCACTGAGAAGAGTGACCCGCATAATTTGTGTGTGTGACCTTCTAACTGAAGTCTTCCTGGAGCAAGGGATAAGCCCCAAGGTAAAGTCATTACCTATTGTAAGATTAAAACTGAGTCAAGGAATCATGACCTGTGACATGTGATTATGTGCTATAACTTGTGAAGGTGCTCGCATGGAGGATTTTTTGTGTGTAGTAGTAGTGAATTCAGACATCATGAGGAAAGAATAAAATTGCCCATCTCTTATACTTATTAAAAAGGAGGGATAGATCCAAGTTGGTGGAGCATGAGACCAGAGAGATCGGTCTCTAAGAGAGCAGTCGTATCGACCCTCATTCTACACTTAAGAGGAGTCATGTGCCTCGTGAATTTTGAGCCAAGACCATGTGTGAATATTGAGCCATGAACATGTGTGAAGATTGAGCCACATAGATATTTTGTGAAAGGCATGGAAAAGTTGACTACCAGCCAATGGGAGAAGGGAAGCCATTTTTTTTTGTTGCATGTGAGACAAGAATACCACACTTTCGCACTGAGGAAAGAGCCCATCGTTGTTGTTGTTGTTGAGCCGACCATAGTGAAATCATGTTGCGTCTAGATAATAATATTGCTATTAGGGAAGAGAGTATATGCCTCCATTTTTTTAGCTACTCTGAAGTCGTTGCCGAAGAAATCGCGAGTTGAAACCATCCATAATTGTTGTTGTTCATTGTCTTAAAGGCTAAGTTGTTGAAGATCTGTGGTAATTAATATGCCAAAGAGTTAAGAAACCTGCATAACCATGTAGAGAGGAGACATGTTTTGAATTTACAAGAGATAAGTGTCTCACTTGTGCATGGATAGGTTGTACAACGTTGGGGCACCAATCACGAATACGTGTTTCCATAGAGGCATCATTTGCATCAGTTCATGGTGCAAATCGACTTGGAAATTTTTTATGCATGGAATCATTTTCTTGGTGAATTGAATTTGGAGGAGAAATAGAAAACTTTTACAAGAGGGATAAGTTTCAATATATCTAAAATTTTGATCTCACTTTGGATTTGCAAGAGCAGATAGTCCTTTGAGATATAGGAGTTGGATCGTTTGCACGTGGTGTGAAGCAATTAATTATGTGTATAGAAGGCCGTAGAAGAGTGTCCATTGTTATACACTGGCATAGCTTCCAAAAGTGAATTCATCATGCTAGAGGAATTGGACATTTTAGCAGTCTGCGTGAATGAGCCACGAGTTGGCATTGCCATCGTAAAACTTGGAGAATTGTTGTTAAGAATTTTCCATAAAAAAAAAATTGTGTGGAAGAGGTGGTAGTTTCGATTGGATCGTGGAAATATTTAATGAAGGAAGATACATGATTTCATCCAGTAGAAAGTGAAGTTTCCATGGGTCAGCAAAAGAGAATTAAACATCTCTTGAGAGAGATGGAACAGATGAAGAGAAAGAATCAGTGGGAAGAGTCATCATATTTCACTGAACAATATGGAGTGTTTCTAGTTGTAGCTGAAGAACCCATGCTTGAGGGTCGAAATGCAGAAGTGGACCAGATCAAAGAAGAACACAAAGAAATTGGTGAATTATTGAAAATATTAATGCCAATTCTTCCATCCTTCTCAGGTACAAATGTTAAGCTTTGGACAATTAAAATGGAAGGATTACTGGGTTCAGTAGATTTATGGCAATTTGTTCAAGATGGTTTGGTCAATCCCCTTGATAAGAGAAAAGATAAAATAGCATTATAGCTTATTAGTTCAACATTGGATAAAAGTATATTGTCTACTATTTTATATGAATTTGGTGAAGAAGACAATGAAAAAGAGATTCAGAATGATTTATAAATGAAGTACATTGTGAGGGAAAGCAACATAGCTAACACTGAAATTAATGAAGATATTGTTATTGAAAATGGCGGTTGTGTTGAAAGTTTCGTAATTGAAACAAAGACTCAAGATGGCAACATTGAATATGTAATGATTGATGAAGAAAGTGTGTCTATAACAACCAATGAAGCAACATGTGATAATGAGGAAAATGTCAATGATGCAGTATTTAGTGATTTGGTGAATTCAACCACTGATATTGTTCATGGAAATGAATCTGTAAATGATTACGAAGCATTATGTGAAACTTTGGTAAATCCAGAGATGAAATGTATGACCTCTTTGAAGCAAAGGTTGAAGCATTTGAAGTTAAATTTGATTATGAAAACTTATATTGTGACGATTGGTTGCAGGTTTTGACTGAAAAGAAGTTGATTGATGAATTGGTGTTTGGAAAGATTAGTTTGGGAAAATTAAATGATGGATTGACTGCAACAAAATTCAAATGTAAAAGTTCTAAAAAGGATGAAATTGAGAAAAATGTGTTTATAACAGAGGTTAGAAAAGAAATTGAGAATGAAGAAGAATTTGATAAATTTCATGGAGAATTGAAATTGATTTAAGAGTGGATTGATAAGCCATTTGAGCAAATTGGAAAAGGACTAAGTGCTTTAGTAGAGGCGGTTGGAGATGAAGCATTGAATGAAATAGAAAAATCTTTAAATCTAGAGAAAAATGAAAATAACCAATATGGTTATAATTATGATTTTTCATATAAACTTAATAATGTTTCTGGTGAATGGAATAGTAATATAAGTTCAATTGCAGCTAAAGGAGTTGAAATCAATTGGCATCAATCCAGTTGGAGAAAGAAGAGTCATCCAGAATTTATTATCTGGAGTAAGAAAAAGAAGAAAAGGCTTAAAACATGGTCCAAAGAGAAGAAGTGCAGAGTAAAGATGAAGGTACTGCTGAAAATGACTGGTAGAGTGAAGATGAAATTACAACAACTAATGGAAAAATATGGAGGCTTTAGAAAAAATTCCAAGATGAATCCTAAGTTACTAAATCAATATCAAACTTTGAGTTATGTTTTGAAATCTAACCTTGCATTGACTTAGACTAGCATGCCTGTTATGTAGATAATTCATTTCTCCATTAAGGGGGAGTGTTGGAGAAATAATGACAAAATTAGTAGATGGTTAGAGTTTGTTCCAGGTTGTTGTAGCTGAATTTGTTTTCTAGCTCACCAGTAGTTTTCAAATACACAAATTCTGGAGGTTGTTAAATTATCTCTTACACTATATATATGTAATCATTTTCTAGCTTAATGAATTGAGTGTATGAGCCCTTGTGGCCTCACTATTATTGTGTAGTTGATCTCTATTTTAATTGTTACTAATTGTTAATAGTAACAAGGGAATTGGTGGTGGCACCCAATACCCTAAAATGGTACATTGTAAGACTTAAACCATTGTATTTATTATTAGTTAAGAATATACCTTTCTTACTTTATGAATATCCTTTTCCAAAGAAGGTAGTAAAGCCTTGATTTTGGTGATGAACTCTTTGTTGGGTTCTTGGTTCTTATGTTGTGTTCCATTCGCTTAGATTGAAGTGAAGTGTGTTCAAAATCGTCGAGTTGATAATCATCCCTTGGAATTTGAGGAACATTTCACCCTTCAAACATGATAATATTAATAGGTTAACCAAATATTTTTGCAAACGGTTGGGATTGTGGTTCTCATATTTTGTTCCTTGGGCTTACAGTAGTATTCCATTGCTTTAGATTGACAGTGAAATGAGTGTTCAAAATAACCTAGTTGATAATGAGTAATTTTATTTATAATAAATAAAACTATAAATTTATATGTCTCAAGATATTTAAAAAGTGTTTTATTGTTTCATCTAGATTGATTAGTATAGCAATTCTTATACATGTCTTACACATTGAAACTAAAAAAAAAAAAAAAACATAATTTAAAAGGATATATACTATATTTTTCAATTTAACAAAATATGATTGTTAATGGTTTTAAAAGAAAAAAATACATCTTTGCAAAGAGTCAAATGAAAAATCTTTTCATTGTAATAAATTTTATTTCATTGTAATTAAAAACATTCTTAATTTTATTAAAAAAATCAAATATATATTACAATTAAATGTGAAAAAAAACTTTAATGTTATAGTAGTGAAATAAATTAGTTGATCATAATCTTTATTTTATAGAAAAAAATCAAATGTGTATTACAGGTAAATGTGAAAAAGCTTTAATGTAAAAAAGATAAATATAAATAAAGTAGAGTGAAATAAATTAATTTAGATTCCAAAGTTTTTTTTAGCACTCTCTCTAACTTTGTCTTAACAATAATAAAATATATATAACACAATCATTTGAACAAA
>ML792106.1:112268-145530 GCA_009831015.1 Picea engelmannii | reverse complement strand
TATATATATATATATTGGAAGTCTTGATCATCTGGGTGAGGATGAGGGGGTTAGGGTTTTTAGGTTTTCGGAGAGCAAGATATGAAGCTTTTAATGAGTTGGGTCACAATGTTGAATTTTTCATATTGTTTATCTAATTAGAAGAGTTAGAGACACGGGATGGAATAATATCCTTGTTGGATATTGATTGGGAGGAGGAGGATGTCATTTGGGCTACTGAGGGTATTTTCCTCCCTAACGAGGCATTCCATGAGATGTATAAAATTCAAAATGGGCCATCTCTAATAGGACACATATTTTCGAATCCTACCTTGTCCTGCTCACAATCTGACAAACAACAAAAGTTAATAGCAAGTGAGAGTTCATATGGAAAAGAAACTTGGCACACAGAGTTGTTAATCACTCTGGAGAAAAAATAGGGTTTAAGCCATCCTTAAATCATTCTACACTAGACGATGGCTCAAGTGCTTTGGATATTTCTCTTACAATTCAAGATGGTGTGAGCATAGGGTTTAAGACCCCAAAAGATTTATCGGCCAGGTTGGATCGATTACACTAGCGTCGAGTAGAAAGAAATGGTTGAAATGGGGGATATGGTAGGAACTGATCAGAGGGGGAGGCAACGAAGAAAAATCAAACTCCAAAATGCTCCAAAGTTAGAAATAGCAGGCTATTGTATGTGATGGGAAAGGACATTTCCCTAGATAGACTTGCAGGACTTGCGGAGAAAGCCTTAGTGGGTACATTTTTCTTCATCAAAATGTTGAAACCCCGGTTGAAGAAATCGATTTGGGACTTCTAGAAACCAAAGGTGGGCTATTGTTCTCATTTTAGTCTTCTCTCAAACTTCTGGATATGTTTCCACTTCCTGTTGGAAGGAGACCTACTCAAAATTATTGAAGCTCCTTGGATTATTGATAAAGGAGTTCTAATGCTCAAGAGGTGGATATCGGTCTTTAACCCATATACAAAATCCTTCTCAAAATGAAATGTTTGGATGCTTTTTCCATATTTCCCTATTGAGTATTGGTCGAGGAATGTTTTTGAAGGAATAGCTAAAGCTATAGGGAAATTTGTTTATTTTGATGAAAAATGCCTCAGGTGGAAAAATAAAAGGTTAGTTTGGATACTTGTGGAGATTGACCTTGGACCTAGGGTTTCCAACAAAAATTGAAATCCACAGAGAAGAAAGGTATTTCATCCAGGTTCTGGATTTTTTGCATGAGTCATTATGTTTCCATGCTTGTCGACAAACGGGCCATATGAAATATTCTTTCCCAGGCCAGTCTAAGGTGATGGAGGTTAAGGAAAGTATCGAGCTTCTTCCATGGAAGGAATTCAATAGTCCCCATGTTGAACCTGTTACTCTTGGTGGTTTTTCCAAATATACTTTCATTGGTAAGATGCATACATTCTTCCCCTCTTTTTTTAATTCTCCTTCAAATAAAGATATTGATTCTCTCATTAAGAATGAGGATTGGCTCATTGATATTTTTGGAGGGTTTTGGGAGTTATTCATGATTTTTTTTTAAAATAAGGGTTCTAGGTATTTACCTTATGAAAGGGAACAAGGGAATCCTCTCGCAAGGACCATAGATTCCCTCAGTGATAAACAATTTGATGTTTCTTCTGAGGGGGATGAGAGATTTAAACAAAATATTGAGGAGTAAAACATGATTAATCCAGAATTATTCCAAGGTTCTGAGGGTAATATATTGGAATGCTCTTTGAAAGAAATAATTGATCATAACCTCCCTTTGAACAATTCTAGGAGTGAAAATGGTTTTATAGTCTTGGAGACAAAAGGGAAGGATGTAATTTGTGTTGATCATTCTCCTTCCTTCAAATATGTTTTAATCAAAGTGCCCTTGTAAATTCATAATAATTTTGATCCTTCAAAAGAGGTTACGGAAAATGTAACCATCAGGAATAAATCTTCGAAGAAGTTCCCAAAGAAAGCTCCAAACATTACTGAAGGGGGCCTAACCACTTTTCCATCTTCTGACATTTCTATACCTGATGGTTTGATACCTTCATTGGATCCTCCTTCCTCCCCTAGGGTGCTTAGAGCTTAGATGCATGGCATAGGGCCTCTTAAATGATAATCATATCCTTTAATATGTGAGGGGTAGGGGGTGCTCCAAAGCTATTATCCCTGAAATGGTCAATAGCCAGTACTACCGCTGACATAATTTTCTTTCAAGAAACTATGGTGGAGAATGAGAAAGCTAAGGATTTTTTCTTAAAATGTTGTCCTAATTGGAACTATGTCGTTGTAAATTTTATTGGTCAATCTAGGGGTTTAATATCACGTTGGAACCCATTAAAAGCATATTTGCAAGCCTTTGATACTTGTGTTGGGATTTTGTTGGAAGGTCGATTACATGATATTACAAAACCGGTGAAACTGCTAAAATGTTATGGGCCTTATAAGGATAGGGTTACATTTTAGAAAAAATTGGAAGGTTGTGGTTTTTTAAGAGAAAAATATTTAATCATTGGAGGTGATCTTAACCTCACACTTTCTTCAAGTGAGATTTGGGGAGAACATGCAAGAACTGATACTCTTGTTGATATTTCCTCCTCTTTTTTTTCTGTGGTTGGCCTTGTGGATGTTCTTCCAGGTAGTATCAGTCCTACTTGGAAGAATGGACGCTCAGGCTCTGCTGGAATTTCTAAAAGACTAGATAGATTCGTTATGAATGAGGATCTACTGGAAAGTATGAGTAGATGTAAATTATGGGTTA
Source organism: Picea engelmannii (assembly GCA_009831015.1). Lineage (NCBI taxonomy): Eukaryota > Viridiplantae > Streptophyta > Pinopsida > Pinales > Pinaceae > Picea > Picea engelmannii. The sequence goes on along the minus strand of ML792106.1, from coordinate 142,783 downwards.
TAAACTCCTTCATTTCATATCATAACCCAATCTATCTACAATCTGATGAATCCAAGGACAGGCTTTTGTATCCCTTCAAATTCAATCATTCATGGTTGCATGAACCTGACTTCAATTTACTGGTTCATTATTCTTGGAAGCTTATGGATTCTTGGAAAGATTTATCTCCTATGCAAATTCTTCTTAAAAAGCTGAAATTTATGAAGGAAGAAGTAGTTAAATGGAAAGAAGTGAAAAAGAGAAAACTGAAAGAGGAGCTCTGGTCATTGGAAAATAATCTGGAAAGAATCATAAGATCCTACCCATCACAAATCTTCTTGATGGATGTAAGAGATCTTGTCTCTTTGTATGAGAAAAGGAAATCCAAGATTTTAAAACTTGATGAGGGAAAATGGAGGCCTAAAAGCAAAGTTGTCCGGCTAAATAGTGTTGATAAAAACACAAACAAATTTTATAAGCATGAAGAGTATCATAGAAAATTAAATTCCATATGGGACATAATGGATTTAGAAGGAAATAAACAATCGACTCAGTCTGATATAAACCTATTGAAAAAGAAAATACTCTTCTACAACTTCAGGTGTTAAAAGAAGTTTCTCGGTTCTTTTCTGATGAAGAAAGTGATGATCTTGGAATTCAAATAACCTTTTAGGAGGTAGAAAATATTGTGGGAATGATTCCTAGGGACAAAATCCCTGGGCCTGATGGGTGGACTCCGAATTTGTTCTCTCATTTCTTTGATAAAATTGGTGTTGATTTGGTTGCTACAGTTGAGGAATATAGACTTACATGGAAGGTTTGTGGTTCCATGAATGCTAATTTTGTAGCTCTTATTCCAAAAGACTCAAACCATGTTTTTTTCAATGACTTCAAACTTATTACATTATGCAATTTTGTCTATAAATTCATTTCAAAGATTATTTATTTCAGATTAAAGGATAAGTTGGCCTCTTGCGTTTTAGAAGAACAATTTGGATTTTTAAAAGACAAGTTAATTTTTGATACTGTAGGTATAGCTCAAGAATGCATGCATTCAGAAAAATCAAAGAAGATGAAATCTATGTTTTTGAAGCTTGACCTAAAGAAAGCATGTGACAAATTTAGTTGGAACTGCCTAAGAATGTTGTTGATCCAAATTGGTTTGAAGTGGGAAGTGGTTCAATGGATAATGGGTTGTGTCTCTAGTGAAAATTATGTTTTTCTATTGAATGGATCACCAACTGACTTCTTCAAAATATACATAGGTATTAGACAATGATGCCCTCTCTCTCCTTTGTTATTCTTGCTGGCTGTGGAAGCTTTTAGTAGACTGGTGAAAAAGGAAAAATACAAGGTAAATTCAATGGTTTTAATGTAGCAAGAGGGATTGAAATTGCTCATCTTTTCTTTGTTCATTATGTGTTGATATTAGGGATTGGCTCCGTAGAAGAATGGTGTGAAATTAAACAGTTTCTCTCAAATTTTGTTCAATCTTCAAGGATGGAAATAAATTGTCACAACTCTTGTTTTCTACATAATAATCTTACAAGTGAGATTATATCAAGATTTGATGAGATTTTTGGAATCCCTACAACCTACCTTGACAGTGGCATGAAATATATAGGCTTTCATTTGAAGCCAAATGATTATAGGATCTTTGATTCCATCTAGCTAATTCAGAATTTTGAAAAAAGAATAACAAATTGGACCTATCGCTGGCTTTCTTTGGGTGGAAGAATTATTCTGATTAAATTTGTTCTTGAAAATTTGCCAGTTTATTGGCTAATATTAGCAAAGATCCCTACTAAAATCAAATAAAAAATCAACCAAATATGCTCAATTTTCCTTTAGAGAGGTGCTCGAAAACCAATAGGTTTTCATTTAGAAAAATGGGACTTGGTAGCCATACCTAAAGCTCTTGGGGGTTGGGGTTTCAGGAACATCATTTGGTTTGCACAAGCTTTAGCTTCCAAATCTCTTTGGAGAGGGTTGTTTGCTCCGGGATTATGGAGCAAAGTTATATTAAAAATATTTCAAAGGAAATTATGTGGTCTTTTGGCTACGTGTTGGATTGGGTAAGTTCTCTCCTTCTTCCAATTTTTGGAGGAATTTGTTGGATTCCTTACATCTGGTAATAAATTGGCTAACATGGTCTGTGGGAAATGGAACAAGAGTTATGTTGGGTCAAGATCCTTTTGTAGGTTGTGGTTTTTATTTCAAGTTATCAAATGTTGTGCGTCATCACCTATTATCCTTAAAGGTGTATTCTTTAGCACATAACAATTCATCCTATATGATAAATGTATCGGGGTCTTAGGACTGGCTTTCCTCAGAAGATTTGACCTTGCAAGGAGACATGGCTAAGTAGTGGAATTATTTTTTGAAGATGTTAAGAGGAAGTGGGGTATCCCTTACTTCTAAAAAGGACTCCCTTGTATGGACTTGGAACAAATCCAAAGGATTGGTTACTGTGAAATCAACTTATGAGGCTTTAGTGTCTCAAAATTTGATGTCTGAGCAGTTGTGGTGGTACAATTCAATCTGGAAAACCGCCAATAAAAATCAATATGTTTGTATGGCTTTGTCTACTTGACCATATTTTGACAGGAGAAAATTATAGGCACAAAGGAGAGTATGGACCTTCAGTTTGCCGCCTATGTTTACAAGTTGAAGAATCAACACAACACTTGTTTGTAGATTGTGAGATTTCTCAGGTCATATGGAAATAGGTTTGCGACTTTTACAAGGTTAGTGGTATCAGTTTCTAAGAGCCTTTAAATGATTTCTTAATGTTTTGGTCGCTCTCTTATACGAAGTTTAGGAATGTCCCTTTCTTTGTAATGTGGGGCATTTGGAAGTTGAGGAACAAAATTATGTTTGAAAACTCTTCAAAGAACATCTATGAAGTGGTTTCCAAGATCTTGTTGGCTATCAAGGAATTTCCTTGTGATTTTTGTTATGACAATGTTGATTCCTTTCTGAATCCAATCTATTTTGGGGACAAGCCTTTAGGATTCTTTGATGGCACTGTTGTTGGGGGAGTTTGTGGAGTTGTAGTTTTAAAAATCAGATTCAATCTAACAAAAAATATTGTATAGATTCAATTTACAACGGACATATCTCACCCAACATTATAAATTTGTACAAATTATATAACATACAATGTTCATCAACATTTTTAACACATGAATCCATTGTTGTGAATAACAATCACGTGACAATATAAATTTGTACAAATTATATAACGTACAATGTAATATAAACTTGTACAATTATATAACGTACAATGTTCATGGAAATTTTAACACATGAATCCATTGCCTTAAATAACTACACTGCAAGTCTATATTTTTTCAATTTTTGGTCCTGTTTGAAAGAATACACCCCCTTCTGTAATATGAAGGGAGGGGAGATTCTCTATTTCATGTAGAGGATATCTCAAGGACAGAAGTGAATGAAATATATCCGAGACAGAATGGCCCAAAACATCCCCACTCTATGTCGAACAGAAAGAAAGAGGTCTAAAACACTCAGAGAAGAGTGTGGGTAGCTCGATGAATAAAGGGAGAAAAGGGCATGTCACGAGGTATTAAACTACATTGAGAACAAAATTATTATTAAGTACGGTAACTATTGGAGAAATAATGTCGAAAGGACAGAATTAGTAGTTATAATTGTATAAGCCTTTAGGATTCTTTGATGGCACTGTTGTTCGGGGAGTTTGTGGAGTTGTTGTAGTTTTAAAAATCAGTGCAAATCACCTCTTCAGCATTCATCTTGCAATTGGCTCCGGGTCTAATATTAAGGCAGAGTTGCTCGAATTATGGTGTCTTCTCTCCTTTGCTCTGAGGTTTCATATTGAAAAATTAATGGTGGTTGGTGATTCAAAGGTGATTTTGGATTGGTTTGCAGGCAAAGCTCATTTGAATGTCTTGGTTTTACAGCCTTTGATGAAGAAGGTCCTGGATCTTAAGAAGACTTTTAGATGGGTTCATTGCTTTCATATTCACGGGCATTTCAACTCTTTGGTTGATTCTTTGTCAAAAAATCCCTTGGAAAAGGAACAAGGATATTTTTTTTGAAGAAAAGATTGAAGATCTTGTGATTAGCTCAGGGTCTTGGTATGTTTTCTTATTTCAAATTAGTTCTTAAGGTTTTTGTACCTCCCCATGTGAGGTGTCTTCCATGAAGTTATAACTTCCTTATAGTTTTTGAGACTTTGTTTTCTCTTCTTTTTATGTAATGGATCTATTCCTTTGTTGTTACACTCATATATGTAGATAATAGTCATTTTTTTTTATCATCAAGTGATATTATGATAGATCAAGTCATATCTTGTGAGTGCTCAAACAACATATGTACTAGAAAATTTCTTTTAATTTAATATGAATAGAATCAAAACTGTTTTTTTCTTAGAAAATGTATATAAGAGATAAATTAGTTTAGATTTCATTAAACATTAAATTTAGTAGAAAGAAGTCATTGAAATTGAAATTAGTGGAGTAATTATACTATATGAAGTATTCAATTCGACAAAATATATGACCTCAATAGATAGACCTCGCCTTGTCTTATTGCCTGCATAGCATGGATCTTGTGATGAAGATACCATAAAAGAGAAAATTAATAAAAATTCGAAACAAGGACAATTCCAGTAAAATTTGAAATCAAATTGAAGAGCCACAGATGGCAAGCTTGATCAATTACATCTTTTCCATATTAGAAGACAGCAATTGAGCCAGACTATAGGAGAGCAACTGATGGAAATCTTGTTCAATTACATTTAAACCAGATTAGAGGATAGTTGATGTTACTATAGTATTTGGGCCAGACTAGAGGAAGGTAGTATTGTACTTTTATACATAAATCTCAAAATTTACAAATAATCATGTCAGAATATTTGTACCTGCACTAGAGATCGACATCTTCTCGTCCCCAGTGCACATGCAGAGTTCTGCAGTATAAAAATTTCTTTGAATTATAGAGGACGTCACCAAGATGCTGAGCATTTGTTCCTTTGAAAATTCTCTCATCATCACAGAATTAGTTCCAGGCATGGAAAATCCCCTTGTCTTTGGCCTGAAATTATTAATATTAACAGCTCCATTTTCAATTCCAGATCTGCAGCTGCGGATGGAATTGTAATTCAATTGAACACTTGATGGGACAGAGTGCTCGCGTGAAGATTCAAGCACATGAACCTGGGCCTGAAGAAACCTCAAGTACTTTTTGGCCTCCTCAAGAATTCTGGTGTCACGGTTACTCATGCAGCCAGGAATAAGCCTCTCAAGCGACCTAAGTTTTTCACCAATCTTCTTCCTTCTCTCACGAGAAGCAACGCTAGTCTGAGGCTCCACCAATCCTGAGTATTGTAATTCTCTTAAGTCTTTTCATTGAATCCAGACCATAATTTCATTGAATCCCTCATGCTGACGAGCTCAGAATGCTTGGGATATTGACTAGAATTGAAGGAGAATTCAAGGGCGCTTACATTTCTAATCGGACCGCCAATGCAGGATTTCACATGCTTTTGTGGTAATAGCCTTTCCATCATCTCATTCAATCTATAACATGAGGCCGTTCTCTATATTTTGTTTGGTGGTTCAAAACTTTTTGACACAATAGATTAAATAGTTCACGATTGATATGTGAGACTTGGCCAGAAGTATTGATCAGATGAATATTATAATTCAGAATTTTCCAATGAAATATCAGCTTGTTATCCATCATGATCCCCAGTTTCATTCAGTATTGCAACAGGCTGTAATATATTATTCAATCCACATGATGTTGCAGCTTCAACTGATTCAAAAGAAGGAAACTGATTACCCGGACCATATAACCCAGGCCCAGAAGTCAGGTCAGGAAAATTGGCATCTTGTGTCAAGAAATCTTCTTTGAATTCCTGGTGATCCATAATAGTATCGATGTTACATGAATTCATATCAACATGGATCAAAGAACAGGTGAAGACTCTATATCCCACCATTTAGCCAAAGTTCATGTAAAACATTTTATAATAGATTTACATGCTTCTATTTCATTTTTCCCTTTCACATGATCTCGTAGAAAACATGCATTATGTCTATAACTTGACGGATTTGGCTTGTGGTCATACTATCTAAAACATGCATTATGTCTATAACTTGACGGATTTGGCTTGTGGTCATACTATCTAAAACATGCATTATGTCTATAACTTGACCGATTTGGCTTGTGGTCATACTATTTATGTTCCATTCTCATCTGTAAATGTTTGTGCCTATGGTAGGAGTTGAGGATGATTCTTCTTATTATGGGGAAAATGGTCTCGAAACCTTTTCTTCAAATCAGTATCTTCAGGAATGTAGACTGTAGATTTACTGATGAGACCTTTTGTGGAAATAAGTAAGAACTAGGAATTGGTTTTTGAAGCTTTCTATATATTTTTATGATACTTTAATAATAGATTCCCCTATGTTCTTAAAATCCTTACCTAATCCTTCCATTAGTTCTTCATGGTTTCTTTTTCTTTTTGAAGAGTATTTTTCACTTTCTAAAGTGTTTTTGATTTCAAAGACTTGGGAATTGACAAAGATTATATTGGAAGCAACTTGATTTGTAAAGACTTGAAGTTGATATATTTGTTGCTTCCTAGCATAGTCATTCGCTACAAAAGTATGTGTTGTCATCCCTCTTAGAGCAGTATTTGTCCAATTTAACTATTCAAGCATAATTAGGAGCATTTTCTATAAATTTGTTTATTGATATTCTTCCTTGTGAATCATGAGGGGTGTAGCCTTAGCTTGTTTTTTCTCTTCTATAATGATTCCCTTAAAAAGGGGAAAAGAAAATTTTTTCTCAGTTGTTTTTCCATCTAAGGCTTTCCATTTGTGTTTGGTAATGAAACTTTCTTGGGAAGACATCATTTGAATTGCTTCCTTTTGGGAAAGTATGTACCAATCATAAGAGGATATCAACAAATCCTTTATTGACATATATGCTTTTCATTGCTTAGATAAATCTTTCTTTAGTTATGCAGAAGTAATGGCATTAAACATTTACAAATGAAAATTTCTTAGAATGGAACATAGATAGTATGATGACAAGCCAAATCCGTCAATTTATAGACATATTGTATGTTTCCTACAGAGTCATGTGCTTGAAAGGGAAAAATGAAATAGAAGAATTTAAGCCTATTATACCATTTTTTACAGTAACTTTGGATAAATTGTGGGAAATAGAGTCTTCACATGCCCTAGTTGAGAAAATGGAAAAGGAACAAGTTAAATATGAAAATGGGGATAAAGTATTCAAATAAGATGGCCAAGAACAAAATAATATGATAGGTGCATTAACTACATTCATTCTTGAGCATTGGTGTGGAACAAAATAGGAACTCTCTGATAAACATGTCATTATTCTAATGGGAATGAAATGTAAGAGAATGTCCAATTATGATTATTTTCATAGAGAATGGACCCAAAGGATATACCAAGTAAAAGATAGAAAAAACCTTCTCTGGAAGCAAGTATATCTTTCTCTCTCCCCAACAAATTTGTTGAATATTTAAAAGTACAAAAATCTTTTGTTCAACCTTATGAGCTTTGTACTTGGGGAGAAATTTACACAATCATTACCTCTGCCCTATTAGTATTGTGTGTTAACATGAAGGTTACAAAGTCAATACGAAAGCTATCCAAATTACCAGATAGTAGATCTATCTGCGGAAAATATGGTATGACCTTAGATGACCAACTTAGAAGAAAGAAAAGGGGAAAGAAATCCATGAGACAAATATTCCAAAAATATGATAAGGGAAAGTCCAAGTCTTATGAAAAGGATAAGAGGAAAAGAGGTCATTATAAGAAATACACAAAGCCTCATTATTACTCCCTAGAAGACATCAAATTTCAATCTTCCAAACAACAAAGTAAGGCCAACCTAGCTTGTTGGTTGTGTGGAAAACCAGGACACCTGGATAATAGATGTCCACAAGGTGAACAATCTAAGAATAATAAAGGTAAGATCTCACAACAAAACGCTGAGTCTTCTAGGTAAATAATCTCAATTTGCTACAACAAATGTGTCTCAAGTCACCATGATACAAATCAATGCCCATATCATCATTTTCCTAAGAGGGAAGAATTTTATATGCTTTAGGAAGGATGTTGCCAGTCTACTGACACTTATGAATTTGAATATTGCTCTAGTGAATCCTCTGATGAAGAAATGTTACTTATAACAAATGATTGCAATTGTAAAGATCCAAAGTTTTGTATTTTCCAGACAGATTCTTCAAGTTATGAATAAACACAAGATGGGGAAGAAGATGAAGATGAAGATGAACTAGAACCTAAAATATGTTTGGCTCAAAATTAATCTGATGTAGATGCCCATATGATGGCACAAAACAAAGTGTTGCAAGAGGGAGAAATGAAGGTTACACTCTTAGATTCATTTCTAAAAACCATGGTAAAATCTCAATAGCCAACAATAACCACAAACTCAGGTAAGAAGCCAATGTTCATAGATGTTTCTTTTGAAAGGAATACCAAGTCATTTATTAGACAAAAACAAAATGATAAGATGAGACCTTTGACTATAAATGATTTGGGAAAAGAAATAAATAATCTTAAGAAGGAAGTTGCAGAAATTAAGAAAATATTAGAAAAGATTGAAAAAGAATCAGAAATTGAGGATGGATACAAAGTTGATTCATGGGATAGACAAGAAATAAGAGGGTTACAACAACAAATCCAAGCCCTGCAATTCATTCCTTCCCTAGAAGAAATTCCTCAGAATGCAAATACCAACATTAGTACACTTGAAACAAATTCTATAGAAGATTTGAATTCTATGAGAATAATGGCCATCCAGCATCAACAATATCATGTGATGATTAAGCTGAATGTTCAAGGTCAAATTTTTAAATTGAAAGAATTGAACGATTCAAGATCAGATTTTAACATCCTGAATAAAGATTATATTCCTTCTTGTTATTCGTTAAAAAATAACAATGCAGCCATTAGCATAGTTAATCAAACCCTAAAGATGGAATATGAAGTTGAAAGGGTCAAGTTATGTTTTGGACCTTACTGCTTGAATCTGAAGTTTTCATTTGTAGAAATTTTAGTACCTTGTCTATTAGGTACTCCATTTTTGGCTACTGTTGAACCACATGGTTCTGAAAAATTACCAAATGGAAAATCTAGATATTTAATTACAATAGCAAGGAGATAAATTGTACTCCCATTTGTATCAGTCCCTAAGTTGTCCACAATGGTCCAAATGTTTCATACTCTTATAGAGAAAAATAAAAAGATTCAAGAACTCTAGCAAATGAAGAGCAATAAGAGGATTGATCAACTGCTTGGAGCTAAAAAACAAGACAGGATTAATCAACTGCAAAAAAGATTTGACGATCATGTATGCTTAGACCTCCCAACTGCATTTTGGGAAAGAAAAACTCATTTTGTTGAATTACCATACAAATATAGCTATGAGGGAAAACCTTGTAAAAGAAGAGCAATACCTATGAATGCTAAATATTAGAAATTGTGTTCTCAAGAAATCCAAGGATTATTGAAAAAAGGATCGATTAGAGAATCCATTAGCCCATCGAATTGCTATGGATTCTATGGTAATAAACATTTTGATCATATTCGAGGAGTCCCAATATTGGTAGTAAACTATACTCCTTTAAATTCAGTCGTAGCTGATGATACTTATCCTATACCCCACAAATCCAGTCTGGTCAATAGAATACCAAATGAAAAGATATTATCAAAGTTTGATTTAAAATCTGGATTTTGGCAATTCGCTATAAAGGAGGAAGACAAATTCAAAATTGTATTTAGTGTTCTTGTGGGTTAGTATGAATGGAATGGTATGCCTTTCATTCTTAAGAATGCTCCGGCAAAATTTCAAAGTGTTATGGATGACACTTTAAAGGCATATTTTCACTGGCTGATTGTCTACATAGATGATATATTAGTCTTCTCGGATTCCATAGACCAACATTTCAAGCATTTGTAGATGTTTTTAAAGGTCATTAAGTAGTCTGGGCTATTTCTTTCTAAAAAAAATGGAGCTCTTTAAAACCTTTGTCAAATTTTTAGATCACATAATTTCAAATGGCCAAATTCCTCTTCAGACTCATGTAGTGGAATTTGCAGAAAAAATTCAAGACAAAATAACTGATAAGACCCAACTCCAGTGCTTTCTAGGAAGCTTGAACTATGTCAGTCATTTTTATAAACATTGTGCTAAAGATAGAAAAATTATAAATGATAGGCTCAAAAAGGATCCTATGCCTTGGACAAAAGCACACACTGAGGCTGTGAGAAAAATAAAATCTAAATTCAGGAACTTTCCAATACTGTATGTTTCAAGTGATGAACTCTTTAAAATTGTTGATTCTGATGCCAATGACCAAGGATGGGGAGAATTTCTTAAGCAAATTAAGGTAGGGAGATCAAATCCACATGAAGAGATCATACAATATGCTTCAAGGACCTGGCTTGAAAACAAAAAGAACTATGCAACAATTGACAAAGAAATAAATGTGGCTCTTAATGCAATCAATAAGTTCAAAATCTATCTCATAAATAAAAAAAATCTGCTTAGAACTGATGCTACTGCAATGAACAAGGTGTTACATAATAAAATCAGTAAAGCAAGTGAAGCAAAATTTGCAAGATGGAAAGCTCTGTTTGAAAATTTTTATTTTGATATTGAACACATCAAAGGCTTTGAAAATTCTATCCCTCATTTTCTCAGTAGAGAAAAAATTCAAGAGAGTGTCTGCAAGCAAGCGAGGGAACACGCGAACATGGTTACAAAACAAGAAAGATTGAAAATGAAGAAATAAGTTGTTTGGTCATTGTTACTGAATGGAAAAATGGAGGTGAAAAAATAAGGAATATCCCAGACAATGAAGATTGGGAAGTATATGACCAATTATGGAAACCTACATGGCAACTCAGAAGAATTGAAAGTCTCGATATGAATTTGCAGCCAATTCATCTCCAACCAAATTATGGATGACACTTTAAACGCATAGTTTGACTAGCTAATTGTTTGCATAGATGATATATTAGTCTTCTCAGATTCCATAGACCAACATTTCAAGCATTTGGAGATGTTTGTAAAGGCCATCAAGCAGTCTAGTCTATTTCTTTCTAAAAAGAAAATGGAGCTCTTTAAAACCTCTGTCAAATTTCTAGGTTACACAATTTCAAATGGCCAAATTTCTATTCAGACTCATGCAGTGGAATTTGTAGAAAAATTTCCAAACAAAATGACTAATAAGACCCAACTCCAGTGCTTTCTAAGAAGCTTGAACTATGTTAGTCATTTTTATAAACATTGTGCTAAAGATAGAAAATTTTTGAATGACGGGCTCAAAAGGGATCCTATGCCTTGGACAGAAGCACACACTGAGTCCGTGAGAAAAATAAAATTAAAGTCAAGCACTTGCCAATACTGCATGTTGCAAGTGATGAACTCTTTAAAATTATTGAGTCTGATTCCAGTGACCAAGGATGGGGAGCAGTTCTTAAACAAGTTAAGGTAGGGAGATCAAAGCCACATGAAGAGATCATACAATTTTCTTCAGGGACCTAGATTGACAATGAAAATAACTATGCAACAATTGATAAAGAAATAAAGGAGGTTCTCAATGAAATCAATGAGTTTGAAATCTATCTCATCAATAAAAAAAATCATCTCAGAACCGATGTTGTTGCAATGAACAAGGTGTTACATAAGAAAATAACTAAAGCAAGTGAAGCAAAATTTGCAAAATGGCAAGCTCTATTTGCAAATTTTGATTTTGATATTGAACACATCAAAGGCTCTGAAAATTCTCTCCCTGATTTTCTCAGTAGAGAAAACATTCAAGAAAGTGTGAAAACAATCGAGCGTGTGCGAGTGAGAGAACAAGAGAGCAAGGTCAAGAGAACATGGTTACAATAAAAGAAAGATCAAATGCAGAAAGACATTGTCTGGTCATTGTTACTGAATGGAAAAATGAAGGTGAAAAAATAAGGAATATCTCAGACAATGAAGATTGGGAAATACATGCCCAATTATGGAAACCTACATGGAAACTCAGAAGAGTTGAAGTTCTCGATATGAATTTGTAGCCAATTCATCTCCTACCAAATTATGTTCCAGAAATTAGAAGAATCTCATTTTATACTGGAAACATTCTAGACATGCTTTATGACAGATCGACCAGAGCTGCAGATGATGCTACTTCAACTTTATGCTACACCTTCAGAGATATAAACTTGATTTGGCTACAATCTAATAATAATACAAGATTATGTCAATAATATTTTTCACTTGATAGGCCCTGCTCCTATACTCTTTGGCCAGATCAAGATCCCACACAGAAGTTCTTCGAAACAGACATGAATTACAGTGAATAAAAAAAGGCATGGTGGAATTTTCTCAGGAAAGAGAATAGGAATAAGACTTATTTCATATTATTAAAATTCAAAAGTGTATATACTAGTATGAGGGGATTATATCATGTTTGGCTATCAGATTGGTAGAGAGACTTCGGCATCAACAAAATCACAGTGGACCCAACATACTTAAATATAGAATGCACAGCCAAAGATATTCCACTAAGAGAAATTAGCAATGAATGAATCTGACAGAATTACTTATGACATGGTATTATCAATGTATGAAACGCATCCTCTCCAATGGCTTGTAAAACCAAGAATATTTTCACAATCAGAGTACATAAGATTTACTCAAAATCTTGAGAAACTGGTGGAACCTATTCCCAACAATATAATAGACTTAATATAAAGATCTACAAAAAGTGGGTTCCCTCCATAATAGACTTAATATAAAGATTCATTGAGAGACTCCCACACAATTACTACCACAATGTATATAACAAGCTGCCTAATGATCCTAAACCTGTAAAGTTGTTAGCCCAACGAACATAGTATGAAAGGTTCATTGTTTTGTGAAAATATAGAAAGATGTTTTAATATTTATATGTGATTCTTGTGAAATCATTAAATGACATGGTGCTGAAATACATTTGAAAATATAAATATGTGATTCATTGACACACTTGATAATCCATAATTTATCAAGATAAGGTCGGGGCAATGACATCTAATTAAATTAAAACAACTGATCGTGTATGCCCTTCTCACTTATTTGTGTGCGCTATGGTATTTTACCATTTATCTAGTTTTATTTAGTGTATCACATAAACATGTTAAACTTATTAAACTTAGCACAACTTTATCAAAAGACAAAACCTATGAAACAACGTATATTTGAAAATATCATAGCTAATCATCAAAGTCTAAGTCAATATTGATAAAGATTGGAGGTAAGTCTTCTTGTGTCTAAGTCAATATTGATAAATATTGGAGGTAAGTCTTATTGTGGATTGATCGTGGCATCTTCTTTAGAATGCATTGTCTCTACATGGCCAAACTCCTCTTCTTTATGTTTCTGGATTGTTCTTTCTATTTTTATTTTTTACTTCTATTCTTAGGCCCCTAGATTGTATGGATGAGATTGCTATATTTTCTTATTAATATGGTTTAGTTCTCTTTTAATTGGTTTAGTTTATTAGGACTTCATTTATTAATATGGTTTCGTTCCCTTTCAATTGGTTTAGTTTATTAGGACTTCATTTCATTGAATATCTTCTATTTCCAATGTCATGGCTATGAGTTTTCATATGTTTCTAGATTTCCACCATGTTCAAGAGTTTAGTATCCCTACTTGTCGAAAATCCAATGTTTGAAATTCATTCCAAATTTTTCTTAACATCTTGGAGAGTGTAGGTCATGCTTCTTTGTTTTCTCTTTCTATCCTTAATTTCCTTCACTTCCCTTTCAATATCCTCCTCAAATATGTTATCATAGGCTATTGTTGTTTCCTTTGTCAACATCCCAACTCTACATTTCCTTAGTCAACCTCTATACCTACTATGACTGATTTCCCCATGTTCGTTATGCCTTTTATATGTTATCTTAACTTGTTATGTATGGTTGAATGAGTTCAAGGGGGGTGGACTTGATACCCATAGGATGTGAGACCAAGTCACAATTCATAGAGCCCCTTTGAATTACTAGAACTTGATGCAGTAGAAAATTGCTACCCACTAACAAATTTATGAGAAGAGAAATATAATTCTTAATATCAATATCTACCACATGTATAATTTAAAAATCATTGAAAATGTCAAGACTAGAGCCATAAAATATGCAATTGTTACCATGTTCCTCTTTTCTTCTTGCATTAATTCTCTTAATAAAATCATCATGCTACAAGTACCAAAATGAACACATCATAAGAGGTTAGACTCTAGTTTGGTGCACAATTCATTATCGCTCCCATCATCCCCTACCCTCTCTATCATCCCTTCATAGTCCTCACACTAAGAAAATGTCACTTTCATAGTTAGACACACGTCATCCTTGTGAATGTCTATCCCTATCACCCCATTCCATTGTCTTTGAGTAAAATTTTCATCAACTTTCTTATGGTGAGTTTTACAAGTAGTCAATTTTTCTTTTCAAGTACCATTCATCAATTTTTCCATCTTGTTGGTTAATTTTCCTAAATTGATTAAAATTAAATTGATTTCTACCCAATAAACTTTACGTCGATTTCATATAAGTTATTGTACCCATAAAATGATGCAAATCCACAAAAATTCTGTTGTAATAGTTTGTCAACAAAACTAAGATATAAAATTATTTTTCTTATAGCATATGTATTTAACATAGTTGTTTTTCAAATAGAAACGATGTATCAAATTGACTTCTTTACATTTGTTGTGGTGTCTTTGTCCACGACTTTTTATCATGGTAATAAAAAAGTAATAAATAGGTTCTTAAAATTCGAGTCTTTAGAAACCATATCTCCATAACAAAATAAATCTACCATTAAAAACCTAGAATACAATAAATGCACGCCTATGCAAAATGATAAAATGTAACTAAATTTAACAAACAACATTTAACATAAAGCCATGACAACTAAATGCTTGTGACCAAATTTAAGTCAATCACACACATAATATAATCTAATATATATACACATCGCAATAAATACGTCAATAAATTATAAATCTGTAGATAAAGGGAACACTTATCTTATTTTTTATCCTCAAATAATAAAAAGAAAAACAAAATAAAAATTATTTTAGCATTATAACTCTTTATTTTAATCAATACATACACATTCACCTAAAATATTTGTGATCAATGATTTCTTTACCTAAAATGCATACATGAATAACGAATTCTTGAAAACAATATTAAATTATGATTTTTAGTATATTGTTCAATATTAAATTGTGCGTTTTAGTATATTTGGATAGTTAAGAATGATGAAGAGAAATGCTTCACTCTTAATTTTTTAAGAATGAAATATTATATGTGTGCCTAATATTTTAGGTGAATATTAATAAAATGATATATAGGTAATGTAAGTAAATATTTAATAAACTAATACACAATTTATGAGGTATTTTTATAAAATTGAATGAAAATATCAATTTAAGCAAGTATTTTATAGGAAAAATAAACAAAATTTTGAATAAAAAATTATTAATGATAAATATATATTTCGGAAAAAAAATTAGTTTCAAAATTTATAACTAAAAATTTTCATGTCAATTGGGTTTATTTTGGGTGGTTGGGAGGAATGATTGTCATCCTTCCCATCCGGCTTCAATTCATCCAAGTGACATGTTGAGCTCATAAGGAGTATATTATTGTAATGGCTTCTATAGAAAAAGAAAGAATGATTAATCTAAATTAAAACAAATACGTGATTGTAAATCCATGCACCAAGAGATAGTCATTCATGCTCAAATTATAATAAAAAGGTTTTTAAATAATCATTCATTTGGAGAAAAAACAAAGGAAAACAATCAAATACAACAAGAGTTAGGAAAGTGACTAGTCTCTATGTATATATCATGACACAACAACTTATGAACAAATGAATTTATAAATGTAAGGCAATACAAGAATTTTCCAAGGTATTCGACATCTAGTCTCTGTGAGACAAATATTAGTGTTACAACTCAAGAAGTTTAGCAGAAGAGGGTGTCCCATGTATGCTATACAAATACTAAATTCAACAAAAAGTGGTGAGTTGAAGGTTGAAGACCATCTAGTGTTATGGGAGTTCATGGATGTGTTTCCTAAGGAGGTGCATGGATTACCTCCAAAAAGATACCTTGACTTTTCAATTGATCTTGTGTCGAGAGTAGTCTTAGCATTGAGAGTGCCTTACAGGATGAGTGTGCCAGAGTTGGGGAACTGAAGATGCAATTCAAAGAAATGATGGACAAAGGTTACATCAGATCGAGTGTGTCCCAATGGGGAGAACCAACCCTATTTGTAAAGAAAAAGGATGGCATCTTAACATTATGCATCGATTATTGGCGACTAAACAAGATGACCATCAAGAACAAGTATCATTTGCCTAGAATAGATGATCTATTTGACCATCTCAGAGGAGCTATGGTTTTCTCAAAAATAGATTTGAGATCATGATATCATCAAGTCGGGATTAAAGATGAAGGCATACACAAGACAACCTTTAGGACAAGCTATGGGTAATATGAGTTTGTTGTGGTGTCGTTTGGACTTACAAATGCACCAACAACATTCATGTGTTTTATGAATAGTGTGTTCAACAAGTATTTAGACAAGTTTTTATTAGTGTTTGTGGACGACATTTTGGTGTATTCCAAGAATCAAGAGGAGCATGAAGAACATCTCAGGATGGTGTTACAGGTGTTAAGAGAGCACCAACTATATGAAAAATCTAGCAAGTGTGGTTTCTTTAAGAAGGAAATCCAGTATCTAGGCGATGTATTCTCAGTCGAAGGAGTTGCAGTAGACCCTGCAAACATCAAAGAAATCATGGATTGGCCAGCCCCTAGAAATGTGACGAAAGTGAGATCCTTCATGGGATTGGGTGGATATTACAAGAGATTTATCAAAGGATTTTCCAAGATTGGAAATCCTATTATGTCACTACAAAGGAAGGGAGAGATATTTGTGTGGTCACTAGAGTGCAAAGATAGTTTCCCACAATTGAAACAACTATTGACCAACACCCTTGTTTTAAGGATTGTATACCCAGAAAAATGCTTCTTGGTTTGCACAGATTCTTGAAAGGAGGGACTCAGTGGAGTTTTCATGCGAGAATGACAAGTGCTTTTTATGAATCACAGAAGTTGAATGAACATGAGCAGAAGTATGCTACCCACAACCTAGAACTTGTCGCAATTGTACATCCGTTGAAGATGTGGAGACATTACCTGCTCAGGAGGAGATTTATCCTCATGACTGACCATTGTTGTATGAAGTATTTGTTTGACCAACCAAGGTTGAATGCTAGATAGGACAGGTGGATGGCATTGATCAGTAAGTTTGACTTCAAAATTAAGCATATAAAAGGAAAAAAGAACAAAGTAGTTGAAGCACTTAACCAAAGCATTCAGAAAATAAACTTAGAAGCGGTAAGTGTAGGAGATTCCAATATTCAACAAAGGATTAAGACCCTCTTGTCGAAATATGATTTCTTCAATATAGTGAAGGAAAATCTGTAGCAAGAACCTAAGGAAAAGAGGTATGAAGGATCTCAACTAAGGGATGATAACCTGTTGATGTAAAATAAGAGTCTATATGTGCCTAATTTAGTATACCTGAGGTAATTGATTATGGATGAGTTCCATAGGAGGCCATATGTCAGTCATCCTGGTTACCAAAAAATGGTGACAACAGTTAGCAATTGTATTATTGGCCTGAGATGAAGCAATAAATTTCTCGTTATATCTCGAAGTGTTTAGAGTGTCAACAGGTGAAGGTCGAGCATCAACACCCTGCGAGACTATTGCAACCCATATAGATACCATACTGGAAATGGGAAGTGCTTTCCATGGATTTTATCATGGGTTGGCCAAAGATAGTCAAACGACATGATGTAATCATGGATGTAGTGGATAAGTTGAGAAATATAGCCCATTTCATTCCCATAAAGTCTACCTTTAAATCCATAGGTGTTGCAAATGCTTTCATGAAAGAGGTATTCAATTTGCACGGTTTTCCTAAAACCATAATTTCAGACAGAGATACCAAGTTCACCTCAAATTTTCGGTGAAGCTTGTTTACAGGTTTAGAGACACAACTGGGCCTACCATCCTCAAACCAATGGTTAGAACGAAAGGGTGAATAGAATTATAGAGGAGATGATACGAATGCATGTTATGTATAAAACCAAGCAATGGGAAGAATATCTACCTTTGGTAGAATTTGCGAACAACAATGGTTATCAAGAATCATTGAAGATGAGCCTATTTGAGGCTCTATATGGAAGGAAGTGTAGAGTTCCAATTAGGTGGAATAATCCAGTGGACAAAGTTACACTTGGGCTTGAATTATTGAAGGAAATGGAACAAGCCATGGTTCAGATAAGGAAGAATTTGAAAATTTCCCAAGATAGACGGTAGAGCTATGTTGATAGCAAGAGAAGCCCCATAGAGTTCAAAACATGAGACCATCTATATCTTCGGGTGAAACCCACGATAATTTCCCTAAAAATGGGGATGTGTGCTAAATTGGCTTCCAGATATTGCAGTCCATTTGAAATCCTAGAGAGAATAGGACCAAGAGCATACATACTTTCTTTACCACCTACTATTAGAGAACATAATGTATTCCATGTGTCCTTCTTAAACAAATATGTACATGATTCTAATCACATTATTGATTGGACTGTAATATAGGTGGAACCATAGGGACACTTCCATCTAGAGCCCCAACACATCCTGGACAAGAAATAAACAATGCTCTAAAACCAAGCCATTGCACAAGTCAAGGTGCAATGGAATCAATTTGGAGCCGATGAAGCTACATGGGAGTTGGAAGATGCCATGAGATTGGCATACCATTTTCTTTTACTGTATAATTGTAAAAATCATAGTGTTTTAAACATCAAGGACTATGTTTCATTAAGGGACAGAAGAATGTAACACCATTTTTTCTCCCAAGACTGTAATTATGCACAAACTTCATATGTTAACAATATGAGGCACGCAATTGTGTTTTGATTTAATATAAACACCAAATTGTTTACTGAGAGGGAATAACCTTGATAAGTACTAGCCATGATACACCAGAGGAAATTGATGAAGTAGAGGACTAATGGGATGGTTGAGTGAAATGGATATGAGATGCATCAGTGAACAAAATAGGAAGCTTGCACAACAAGCTATTCTATTCTTACAAACATGATGATTTCACCAACTGGCACACCAGACTAATGGAGGAGACCATGTTTATATTAAAGATAATTTCATAGAGGTGGTTGGGTATTGATGACTACAACAATTGGCCCATGCATAGAAAGAATGGAGAATTGAATGACTGACAGGAAAGTACCTCGAACCTCCCCTTCAAATTGAAAAGGTTGGATTGCAGGTTACATCTATAGGACATTACAGAGATCCCGAGGGGATGGAGAAGAAGACTAGAGAAGGAAAAATGAAATGTGCATAGGATGAGAGATATGGAAAAACTTGGATGCACAGAGAAGTGTGGTATCAGAGAGGAGAGAGTGTAATGACCCTTAATTATTAAGATGGTTAATTTAATAATAATCCTAAAGATTATCTAAATTGTATTTATATCATAAAATAATATTTTAATTGGATATTATTAAATAGTGTACATGAGGGTTAATGAATGATTAATTATTAAGTGAGTCATTAATTGATTAAGTATTAAATTAATGGTTAAAAATAAAATATAATGTTAAATGGGGTTACGTATCCCATAGGGGGATAACGTAACCAATACATAAAAGGGAAACATTTAAATAAGGGATAAGGCAAATAAATAAGGGATAAGGCCATTAATAAGGGATAAGGAAATTAATATTGGGATAAGGCCTTTACGAAGGGGATAAGGGTAATAAAGAGTTAGGTGGGAGTAGATGTGCGGGGGCGGTGAAGGAGGAATAAGGGAGGTGGAGAAGGATTATGGAGGGGATATTCATTCATGCATTCGACGGGAGGGGAGAACTGGGAGTTTTGGGAGAGTTGATTTACAGTGGGATTTACAGTGCACCGGGGGGGCTGAGGAGGTTTTGGGCTCGGAGGGCTAGGACATCCGTTGATGTCCTAGGGCTAGGCGTACTAGTCGGTAGGGTGGCTAGTTTTGGGGTGTCCAAAGGAGCAGTGTCAGGTTCAAGCGGCGGATAGCATCAAGCGGCGAATAGCATCAGAGTGAGGTATGTAAATTGTTAGTGAATTTTATTTATGGAAATATTGGACTGAATGTGCTAGATTAAGTGAATTTTGAGTAAATTTTTAATTTACTATTCTGTTCTAAATTAATGGTTGTTAAATTAAATTAGAGCATTACAGAGAGAGCCTAGAAAACAAAGACGATACCTGGGGACTGAAGAAAGAAATACAAGACTCAGAAGAGAAAAGGGATAAGAGACGTGAAACTAAGTGCAGAAGTGCATATGATTTGATTAAGAAAGAAAAGAATAACTTCTTAGAAGAAAATAGAAGGATTTTCCAAGTTGTTGATGATCACCCTGAACAGAGATTACCTGGATTCTCGAATTGGAGAAATAGTGGGTTGCATCTTGGTGCTTACTGAACATAAATCGGCAGTGGTATTGGGAGCTCACTCAGAGGCTGTTAAGAAGAGAAGGGAATCCCTTATGTAGATGAAATTCAGTGGAGAAACCACCTCATAAACCTATAGATATCTAGAGCTCAGTGGGAAGTGGAAACTTTTGTTGTGTCATAGGAAGAAGGAGAGTAACCTTCTAGGATCAGTGCATACTTGGAACCCTATTGAGTTAATTTCCTTGGTGGTATCATGGTGTGGCACGGGGGTGTCATGTTGTAGGAACTAACTCTACAACAAGGCCTAAGGTTGGGAGGAAAGACATCCTCTCTCATTTAGTTGGATTGGATCATTTCGTTATCAGATAAGTATTCATCTGTATTGAACTGATTGTGAATGATTTATGTGAATGCTCAAGAATGGAACAATTGTGTGTTAGTACATATTAAATTTTAAATCCAATAGACTATTTGTATACTTAAACTATGACTTGAATGCAGTAATATGAGCTATGTTGTGATGTATACTAATGCTTGGTTAAATCGTAAAAATGAATGAATACAAAGTGATATCTTCTTGAATACCCTATATGTTCCCCGTGTGGAGAGCCTGCAACTCATGCGAGGCATTAGTCTAAGTTTGAAAAATTGTAAAGGCTTCAGAATCATATTCAATCCTTGAAAGTTAGAAATTGAAGTCTTACAGGGCTTAGAAAATGGCTAAGTCCTTAAAGCAGAAAATTATGACTATGTAAATCCTGTGTTGGTTAACGAAGAACCACAACTGTTGATCTGAAGATATTGTGACCATTGATCGGTGGGATTTCATGGTTGTTGTGTCAGAGAGATCCCTCGGATGATGTGGAAATGAATCCAAAAAAAACATGATGGAGTGAAACCTTTAGAAGGAAATCTCATGTATTGTGAGAATAACTTCGAAGAAAAAAAAAACCCGAAGTCAGGTGAATGTGAAATGTAGATCTCGAAGTGGGAGGGATGAATTCCCAATCGTTGATCATTATGGGAATTACAGGTCCCACTAGTAATTTGGAAGGGCGAGAGCTGACGGGGAGCATCAGCGCGGAGGCGTGTGTCAATAGTTGACTAGGTGAAGAGCTTGAGCGCGAGTGTAGTTGTCCCAGTGTTATTTGTTTTCACAGCATGACTTCGATGGATCCTAAGTAATCCTTCGATGGATTGGGAATATGAGTATGATAGAGGCAAGATCTCGACCATAGTTTAGTAAATGGAGAGAAAAAATGATAGCCATTTATATTCCATGAGTCTTGTCTAAGCCAATAGAACGAAGTTATAACATCATGGATGTCATGGCATGCTAGCGAGGCATCTAGAGTGAGTTTATAGTGATAGGTGTCACTTACCCATAAGTGGATGAGTTTAGTGGGGTCAACCAGGCAGGAGAATATTAAGCCCCGAATCAATCTCAACCCTCTATTGGGAGATTATGACTTACTCTTATGGTCATCCATCAAGGAGAGGGGTATATTCCTCGATAGCTTGATTTCAAAGAAGAAAAATTGCTCGAAACGTTCTAGCTCTCAACAGATGGTATCAAAATGGAATATCCTTCGATACCATATATGTCAAAGGCGAGTAATGAGAATACCAATAAAGAATTCGAGCAATAACATTGATGGTTCTGCATTGAGCGAAACCTCCTCATGGCAGAATTTACAGGCACCACATAGTCATTATGTCATATGGAGAATGTGTTGAGGTGTCATGTGGATGCCATGTGTCATCAATTTACAGGTCAAAGACCAAAGAAATTTAGAAAGGCCATAAATTTCGATCTAGAGCTCAGTTTTGAGCAAAATTGCCACTGTTGGAAAGCTCTCAATGAGCAAAAGACAAAGAAGTTGGAAGAAAGGGGATTGAGATAATTGATAAAAGAAATAACTCTGATATCTCATCCCTTACAAGGTTACTTAGGGGTTGGGTGTGTTACACCATTCAACAGACATTCTTTATTTTTTGTGAGATAAAATGAACTTGGAATCTGCTATGGTTTTGCAAGAAGAATGGAAAAACAAAGATGGACATGTCATCAGATAAATTTAGAAGAGTGCATCATTAAAACTCAATAAATAATATGATAGGAACACTTTAAATATATCATTCTCAAAATACCAAGTCTTGATAGGTCATTAAATTTATGCCTCGAAATATCTCTCTATAGAGGAATCAATAATAATATCCTGCATGTGAAAATTTTAACATTTTCAAAAAAATAAAGTCATCTCAGCAACCTCAACAATCTCAATGGAAAATTGATAAATTTTAATTAAACAACAATTTCCTTTTTACAAGGAGGGATTATTTTCCTATGGACATTAAATATTAAAATATGGTTGAATACTTTTGAGAAGGAACTAATCAAACCCAAATCTTCATGTTTGTCTGACAATACATGAAATATTTGATGGAAACAAACATAAAGAAGAACATGTAGGGAGGAAATTTTTAGTAGGCCAATTCAAATAATCTTGGAAATATAGATATTTTCTTCTTGCAGACTCTTCATCATTGTAGAAACCTCTAAATACCAACCTATTCATAATGTCTTTTCTTTCCCTTTTAAATTTGTTTTCCATGTTCTTGAAGTAGTTAGGGTTTCCTTTCTAGAAATTTCCATGATTCCTTTCTGGAGTAAAGAAATTTTAATTAATCTTTTATTGAAGTCTCATTAATGACTTATGTCATTGTGCCTCCAAGTAGGTCCCACTTTTTCCTTTAATAAAGTTTATTTAAAAAACTTTATTTTCAAATTTTCAATTTGAATGCCTTTAACAAAATTGGACTATGTTTTGATTTTCTAAGTAAGATATTCTCTCTTTCAGCCATGGAAAACTTTCTATATGCAATATTCATCATCTCATATTTCTAATGAGTCCCCCTAAGCACAATTTGGAGTTATGGATCTCAAGATATGACCTTAGGAAGTTGAGGTTCCAAGCATATCTCTTATCAAACCATGAAAATCAAGATGATTTTTCTTTTAATTTATGAGAGAGTCATAGCCTATTTCATCTCTTGAAACATGTTCCATAATCTTCCTTGTATAATTTATTTCTAATGAGGTAAAGTTTTCTCAAATACGACTCCCATATCTCAAGATATGGTCTTTAAAAGATTAACACTCAACAACCATTGATCGATCTTCACCGAGGAATCTGGGCCCTTGATTTGAATTCGCCTTCCTCCTTTAGAAATTCAACTTTTGTTTATAGAAATTTAATCCCACATGCATGGGACTCTTGGAGAATTAATGGTATATATTAAAACGATGTATCATACACCTAATGTGAGTTGAGAGGAGACTCTTAAGACTTTAGAATTTGACCTTCCATAGGAAATTAGTTAATTAATTAATATTTTAAATACCCAATTAACTTCCACCTCATGCCCAGTCAACATGATAATTCATCAGTCCAAATGCTTCCATGTGTCTTCACGTGATAGGTCAATAATCTACCACAAGTCATATCTCCACTCATTTCCATGTGTGACAAGTTGTATGGTGCCATTGGATACCATGTGTAACAAATAGTGCACTGTCATGTGTCATAATGTTGTGGTGAGTGAAATCTTAGGAAATATGGTTAAGTGATGGAGAAATAGGAGAGTGACGAGAGTGTGGAAGGAGGGATGGAGGTGACGAAGGAGAAATAAGGGAGTGAGGGATGAGGAGTGATGGGCGGTGAGGAGAGTAGGTCCACAGGAGGCAGTGATGAAGGATTAAAAAATTGTTAAGTGTGGAATGTCGTGAGGAAGAAGAGAGCAAGGGAGTGAGGGGTAAGAGCATGTGGAGGTGAGGTGGGGAAGAAAGGAGTGTAGGTCTACAATTATTTAAAAATTGTTAAGTACGGGGAAAGGACATAACCAGAGAGGATAGGGAGTAAGGAAATGCAAAGCGGGGGTAAGGTGAATGGAAAGGTATCCCCGCAAGATAAAATTAGACTAAGTGTGGGAAGAAGGAAAATGGTGATGGAAAACCAAGAAAATCGAGAACCAAGGAAATGCTAAATATGGAGAACCAAGAAAATCGAGAACCAAGGAAATGCTAAATATGGAGAACCAAGAAAATCGAGTGTGGTTTCAAGAAAATCATCACGGTTCCAAAAATATAAGCATGGTTACAATAATATCTTAGTTATGTTGCACATGGAAAAGACACCTTTTTCGGCGGTTAGGAAAAAAATGTGGATATCTTGAGCATACGAACTCAGATTTTGAATCTGAAAAATGCATGACAAATATGAGACTGAGGGCTACTCAGTGAACTGATAATCTAACAAAATTTTCTTCTTCTAGTATTGAATTTTTTTATTTATTCCAAGAGTAGTAAATCTAGTTGATCAATTTTTTTGATCAACAGATAGCTAGATTTTACATAAAAGATTGAAAATTACTGAAAAATCGGGGTTTTCTAGGTCATGTTTTTGTAGGCCATTTTCGGAGGCCTAAATGACATTTTTGAGAAGTTCAATTCATAAAATTTGAATTTCCTTCAAGGTAATATACATTTTTCATCTAAAATAATAGAATTCAGAGAGATCTTTCTAACGATGTAAATTGTTCATCAAACAAAGCTAGTATGAGGAAGTTGCAGGCCAAACAATGCAAGGTAAATTTGAGATGTAGTTAAATTATAAGGGTCGTGACATCCTGCTTCATAATTGAATTGGGGTATAGAAGTAGTCTATGGAAATATCTTGAGCCATAGAAGACGTCTGTGGATATAAGTTAATATTCTAGTCATACAAAATGCAGAGGAGGGGGTAGAGGGCACCTGTAGCATTCAGGGATAAAAATTTAAATTGGCCTTAAACTTCAGTGGGTTGTATCTAGCAGCTTGAAGCTCAGATGAAGGTGAAATTTGGATAGAATGTTCAAAATATGGTCATGAAGGAACTCAGTTGAGCTCCTATCAAATTTTCAAGGGAGCAGGTGCAAGGATGCATAAACATAGCTAAAAATTGCACATGGTTGAAGGATGTGTTGAAGGAGTAAATGAGTAATATTCAAGGACGCATAACTTTTTTCTCATAACTCAGATTTGAGCAATGAAGTATTCATTGGAAAGGTGTTGGATAGAGGAGTCCATTTATCCACCCATAAATGTGATTTGAGTAGTGAAATTTCCAAGAAGTTGGAAAGAGAGTTTCTTGTGATTTTAAAAGGGAAAAAAATATGTAAATGTTCTAGAATTGCATGTTATGAGTTTAGTTAGCAAATGTTGTTGGGTGAATGTTACCAAATGTTATGGTTATATATAAAAAATAATAAATGCAAGTGATTTCTATGGATAGGAGACAAAAGAACAAAGACAATTATTCAAAATGAGCATTTGGTTTGTTGAGTCAGATATTTTGATTCAATGAGCAACATGGAAGACTCTTAATAAAATTATTGTTTGGGGAAAGAATTCCAGATGAAAATTATGCACATCATATGTGGATTATAGGTAGGAAATACATCTATAGTACATGATCACGCATGTACCACAAGTTCATATGGATATGCAAAGCATGGAAATATGGGATGATGGTTTTATAGCATATGAAAGTGTTTGGACCTGATATCAAGGATGAGAAGAGGAACTTGAAGACACGATGTTATGTCAAGAATCCCTCACAAGATGGTAAAATGCCCAAATTGAATAATGTTAAGGAAAGTGTCTAGCTACAGTCATGAAGGATTGGTATTAAAAGAAGATATAATTATGTGTAAAGGTCTTCACTGGGAGCAATCCACTTATTCTAATCAAAGTACTAAATGGAATCAAGGTGAAAAAGAATAGCATTTAAGTGGAGGAAGAAGTGGAAGATTCTTCACTCTAAAGGAAGCAAAGCTCAAGATAAAGAAGTACATTATGGGAAGATCTGTTATAAATGGATTGATATGTCAAGATGTTAGTCTTCTAAAAAAAGGGACTTAATGTATACATGGAGATAAGAGAAACATTTCCAAGGATTATCCATACAGTTTTGGGGTAGTGCCTACATTATTGTTATGAGAGTAGTGCAATGGAAGCATGGTATGAATGTTATAGGGTGAAGCAATGAAGATGCATGTATGGTGAAACGTTCTAGTGGATGCATAAAGCAATGTATCATGTGCATAATAGTTCTAGAAGTATGTAACCATACTTTTGGGGAAGTCATTACACAAATGTAAGTGAATTCTAGAGTTGGATGAAGTGCAAGAGTAATTGACGATAATGGGAAATGTACCATTAGGTGGATGCCAAATTATTTGAGTCTATTGCAACACTCAAAGAACTATGAAAACAATAAAGAGAGGATTGTGAATGAATGTAGATAATGTTGGGTGAAATTCAAAGGTGTTGAGAACATTCCCAAAGTAGATTGGGATATCAATCCAAAATTATTCAAGCATGAAATGAAAAAGAAGAAAAATCTTAGGAGAACCCGTCTCAACTGGAAAGGAGCCATTGGTTGTATTTTAGAAGGCTGGAAGTACCAATGGAATTTAGGATGGAAAGTAAATGCGATGCTAACTACATCCATTTAATATTTATGAATCTAGAAAATAAGACATTTGTGAAGCATTGCAGTATGCTGGAAATTGACTAAGGAAGTCAAGTTGAGACACAAATGGGTTAAGAAAGGAGAAGTGAATGGTGAAAGCAACCACAAGAGTTGAAGTGATTAGATAGGGAAAGATGAATTAGTTGGTTTAGTAAAGTAATTGGATGTTGAATATCAAGGAAATAGATGAATGTTGAAAATTAATATCAACATACTGTATGGATGGAAATTAAAAAAAAGTGGTCAAGTGTGGTTGGTTGAAAAGTGTTAATGGAAGCAATAAATCATGTCCAATGATTCCAATAAGAGAGTAAATCCATACAGGAACTCAGTGAGACTTTAGGAGAATTAGGAACAACAAAAGAAAGTGGTACATGAAGAAAGAGGTTGATGCAATTGTTGTAGCAACAATTATGATATGACCACTTGGACAACCATATATAGCACATGAAGTTGAAATGCACATACATTCATAAGCATGCTAAGGATGTATTCTTACTGCATATAAATATGCATTAGTGAATGCAGATTTGTTTATATATATATATATATATATATATATATATATATATATATATATCATGTTGAAGACTAGGAATGGTCTATTTCTATATATATGAATATGAAAGTTGCTAATTATGGTTGTTTTCCAGGAAAGAGAGAGTACACAAGTATATTTTTAATTTTAAGATTTGATTATCTAAAAACATAATTTGAATAAATAACATAGTAATAATAAATAAATAAAAGTGTGTATATATGGGTGAATCTACGAATTTGGTTGAAGATAAAGTGGCAAGGAGGTGAGTAGGAATGCATGTGCATTCCTAGGAATGAGAACATCTTCTTGATGTTAGAGGTTAGGGTTTTTTTGAACCTCCACTCAACATGCCACATAGGCATGTTTCCAGGAATGTGTGCACGTTCCTTTCGTGCCATTTTTTAACTAAAGCGCACACGCATTCTAGGAATGCACACATGTTCTAACTGAGCGGGGATGAGTGCTAAGAACACTCAACCTCAAGGATTTCAAGTCACGAGAGAGAATGTGCAATATTAATGCAATGAATATAGAATGTATTATAGACCAAACATCTTTATGAATAAAGATGTATAGAGGTTTGGGTACAACTAGGACATAAGGGCTTAATATTGAAAGTGTTTTGAAGCATTAGAGAAATGGTTAGAGAATGAATATGGAGGTGAAAGGGTTTTGGGGCCTTCATTAAGAGGTATAGGAATAACATAATTAGGGATCAGTTTTGGAAGGGGTTAAGGGTCAAGTATAGGTTATGCCTAGGCTGAGATAGAGCTAGGGGTTCTAGGTCATGGTCTAGGTCTAGGTCATGGTCTAGTTCATGGTCATGGTATAGGTCTAGGTCATCGTATAGGTCTAGCTCTAGGTCTATGTCATTTTCTAGGTCATGGTCTAGCTCTAGCTCTAGGTCTATGTCATAGTCTACGTCATGGTCATCGTTTAGGTATAAGTCATGGTCTATGGTCTAGGTCATGTTCTATGGTCTAGTTCTAGGTATTTATATGCCTTTCCATGTCTAGGTCTTGCTATGTCTAGTTATAGGTCTAGGTATTGACATGTCTAGGTCAATACCATTTCTTTCCTTTCAATGTACCAAACTTGTTATAGTGTGTGAGAGTCTTATGGGGAGAGAGAGGAATACATAGAGGGGGGTGGAGAGAGAGCATACGAGACTATGAGAGGTAGGGAGAGGAAGATAGAGAGGGAGTCTTGAGAGAGAGAAATATAGACAGTTTGAGAGGGGGAGAGAGAGAAAGACAGAGAGAGTGTGTACTGCCCCCAACTAGGATAGGTGGGAATATTATGTGTTCTTGTGAAAATATGTCAAACACTTGTATTAGTTTTGTTGTTAACTACTTACAAACAACTTTCTCATATAAGAATATTGTCAAGCATATTTCATGCACCCATTGCACATAAAATAGAGCAGATAAATTTGGCATATTATTATGTATGGAAACCCCCAATCACAACAATACAATGATATCTAATGGTTGTAATAATTGTTGAAAAATAATCCTTAACACACAATTTTGATGGTTGCAAGGAAGTTGTAAAACTACTAATAAAAGAAATACAAGAAAACATGGGATGATGCCAATCTATGATGTTCATAGTGTCACGGCTCTCCAAGCCCTAATGCTCTGCTCCAATAGTGTACTCTCTACTAGAGGCCTTCTAATCCCTCCTGCAACCCTCACGAACTTGAACTAAATGTCCTGCTACAACCCCAATCACAGAGGTCCTCACAAGACGATTGTTGGACATCTAGCAGGGCCTCATGAGACACCCTATACTCAACCCATGGGGATGTCTGCAATCATTGTTTCTCTGAAACCCTCCCGTTACCTGTAAAATTATTGATTTTCATCTCCTAAAATATCTTTGCAGACTCCCTACACAACCTCCAACTAAACATAAACCTCTAATGGAAATCCTTGGTTGATTCCCCTCTTGTCTAGCTAGGGTTGATATTGCACCACCAAAACTAGATACCATAGTGGAACGGTTTTGTTAAACCCCAATGAAACAATGGCTCAAAGATCACTTCAAAATGAGAGATCAAATCATAATCAAAAGAGAAGGGTTACCCCTCTATTTATCCTTTCTTCAACCCTTCTAGATATTTCCTCTTTTTGAGCAAATCAAACCCTCACTTTATTTTCCCTCCAATTTCATTTAAATATAATTATTTATTTTTATTTAATATCACTTTAGAATTTGTTATTATTTTAACCTAGTGACACCAAATCAAGCTCCTTGACTCCCTTGTCCTTGCTAACTATAAACTATAGAAGTCGTATAGGTTATTAAGTCATCCTACATCATGATTGTTGGTCCCCGGTTTTGATCATGTTTTTGCCCACATTATATGCCACAGACCTCCATTTATATACCAGTACCACCCTTTTGGCCTTGTTTTGATATAATTGACATCTCCCGACCATTCAATGGGGTTACCTAAGGTATCTTTGCATTTCAAGCTATTTTTATGCACTTTAATGCTTTAATTTGGTATTGGAACTAATATCACTTGGATTAGGTACCACTTCTATTTTTGGAACAGGATGCCGGTACCAGGTACCAACTCGTACCCGTGGAAGTACCAATGGAGCCGCTCGAGATCTGTGTGTTATGGTGTACGTTATGGTTCGAATGGGAGATAGAGAGATTCGCATGACAGCTGGAGTCATCGCCACAGGGTGCTTGAAGGCCTAATGATGAAACTGGGTCGTGATTCTTCATCGTTCACACTTCGTGACACTACGTGTCACGAAGATGTGAA
>ML792106.1:15279-90092 GCA_009831015.1 Picea engelmannii | reverse complement strand
TATGGTTTGTTTGGCTTCCAGTTTTTGATTTGAACATAACTCAGAATTGGCATGAACTTTGCTTTGTTAGACAGTTAGTTATCCTGCTTACTTAGAACAGTTAGATTACAGTTAAATCAAAGGGGAGCTCCTGGTACCAGTAATTAGGAAAGTACTATGTTTTCCTGTAGACAGCTTTAGATTCATTTTGATGACCAGATTGAATGCATTTTCGAAAATACTCTTTGTGTCATGACTTGAATAGAAATGATGATGGTAGATGATCGGACATAGAAGCAAAATAATCTTGTGGAACCACACTTTTGAATAAGAATAGCAGTACCAGCATTTGAGCACAAGATTGTTTTCTGTTGATGACTTAAATAGGAAATGCTAAGCTTCGAGATAGTCATTAAGATTCAAGTTCTCAGAATAAGTGTGTGTTTTATTCTAAGGATAGCATTTAGATAGAGACTAAAGCCTTACCCGCACATATTGTGTATTAGCTCAAAGTTTACCAACCATGGTTTGACAATTTAGTGTTTCAGGTCACTTAAAAGCTTCAATTTAGCAGCCTGACAATGATCAATTGAAAGGGAACATTACAATCCTCTCTTCCCAACATTGCTTGTCCTCAAGTGACTCCATATTAAGGTTTTGTATGATCTTCTCTCCTTCCCAAGTAGCATCCTCTGTCAAAAATCCTTTCTATATGACCAAGTACTCTCTATTGAATTTGTTCCTCAACCTCCTCTCCTTGACATCAACAATCCTCTCAGGAGCTATAACCAATTTCCCTTCCTCATATAGTGGAGGAATATCTATCAAAGTTGTGACTTGTTGTCCCAATGACTTCTTGAGGAAGGATACATGGAAGGTGTTGTGGATCCTTCTATCCTTTGGTAGCTCCATCTTGTATGCTACCTCCCCAACTCTCTTGATCACTGTCTAGGGTCCATAAAAGTGAGGCTTCATTTCTGAGCACCTCTCTTCTTCAATGACGATTTCCTGTAAGGATGCAACTTGAGAAAGACTAGGTCCCCAATCTCAAATCTCTATTTCACCTTGTGGCTATATGCATACATATTCTATTGATTTTGAGTGGCCTACAAATTCTTCTTTAGGACTCTCAAGATTTCCTTACTTTCCTGCAACCAATCCTTATCCTTGGGAGCTCTATTGTTTTGAAAACTCCTTAGATGTTATTTAATATGTAGTACATATAAACATCTACTTGACCTTTGAAATAGAATTGATCGCTTGATTGTATGTAATTGATATATGAATTAACTTATCTATCCAAATACACTTTTAAGATAAATAAATTGCAAATAGCTGAGTGTAAATATACTATCAATATTAAAATCACATATATAAGTTTGATAATGAAGTTTGCATGATTTGGGCTATGTCTTTGGGTCCGATTCCAATAGAGACCTCTTTATTAATGCTAAAATGTTTTTTTCTTACAATGACCTTTTTCTGCGTTGCTTAAACTAAGAAACACAGTACACCACCAAATTCCTTGCGAAAAATAATGAAAATGAGTATAAAGTTCTTAAATTTTCATGTCAAAACCTTGTGTCACACATTACAGTGAAGCCTCCAAGTCTAGGTACCCTCGGGCACATACTTCAAGACCAAAATATTCATAATTATTATTGTCTACCCTTCTCAGTCCACACACCATTAAATAGGGCGTGGGCCCCTTAACCACCATCTAAAACCACTAGTCAGAATTAAGTATTTTGTTAGGAAGTTTCTAAACAAAACCTGCACCTTTGGCACATTCGATAATTTTGTTGACATATATGTGGCAATTCAAACCCCGTCGACCATGCCATAATTTTATGGTGTGGTTATAATGTATGGCATAAGTTATAACCATATGTTATATTAACATGTGGCGGAAATTGTTTAACGACCTCCACGAGAGTTTTATAGTCACATTACAATACATAAAACCAGGGTCGGGGGCTTAGGCCTTTAGCCCTTTTCTTCCATGGACTAAACCATTACACAAACGTAAATAAAAATTGTGCTACTAATGGTTAAGGAACAATGTGATGGTATGATGGTTCCAACAAATTTTGATCCTGGGTTCAATCCTCTGGACTCCAACAAATTTTGATAAAAGTTACCCATTAATGGCCAATGGGATATTTCCACATGGCACCCTCTCATTGGTTGATCTATGGAACATGTAGATAAATGATCGGTCCACCTGTATATACGGTATGTGAAAACACCTACCTAGTTAGTGTATGGTCATGCCACATGACATCTTGGGGTGTGACCACATCATTATTGTATGATTGTAGGATCGTGCCACATGTCACCCTTACAATGGAGACACGTGTCACCTTAACCCCTTTGACTTTAACTTTTGGCATAGTTGACTTGAACTTTGACCGACCATAAATTTTTCATATGAACTCCGTTTGAGGTTATTTTTTTGTCGTTGGAAAGCTATCATCGAGCTCTACGCATTGATGAATTTTTTTAGAGAATTTGGGATGAATGAATTTTGAGAATTTCTAAATCCTTCAGGACCTCTATGAGCATTCTAGATCCTTATGGACCTCTGTGAGTATTTTGGATTCTCCTGGATCATTCCTCCATGTTGGAATCCTTTTGGACCACCAAACATTTTGATTATTCGACAACTAAGTGAGCGTAGAGCTCCCTCACCCTTCTGATCTCCATCAGTTTTTCTTTACTTGGATTTACCCCTTTAATACCAATTCGAATATATTCCACATCACCTCGTTGTTAAGTCCTGATTCTTTTCTCTAGAATAAAATATTCCTGTAGCTTGTCCAAATACTATGGAGAAAAATCATCAACTGTTGGAACTTGAATACTTTCATCTTCATCTATAATAATAGGAGGCTCATAATGCTTCAAATTCTCAACATTTACCAATGAATACATTTTCATGTAGGTTGGTAGATCTAAACGAAAGGAATTAGCACCAATATTCTCCAATATCGTGAATGGATCATATCGAATTGGTATTAGGATTTTACCTTCACCCTTCATTCTATCCTTGCTAATATGTAACCATAATTCATCACTGACTTCAAATTGATGATCAACCTGATGTTTGTCATGCCACACCTTATATTTATCTTGTTTTTTCTCCAATTGTTCCTATATTTCTTGATGTACTTGTTGGATCTTTTGAATGAAGCTTTTAGTTTCATCTATATCATTCTATCCATCCTCTTTACTTGCTTCTCCAAAAGAAAATTCCATAGGTGATTTAGGACAGTACCCCAAACATACTTCAAAGGAATTTTTTGAGTAGAATAATGCATGGCATGATTATAAGCATGTTTTACATAAGGTAATTGTTCATCCTATAACTTAGGATCCTTGTTACACTATCCTTGGAGTAGATGTACCATTTTTTTGTTTATCACCTCTTTTTGTCCATCTGTCTGCAGATGAAAAGTTGTGCTCTTCTTTAACTTAGTGTCCATGAGCTCCCATAAATGAGACCAAAACTTTCCAAAAAAGAAAGATTCTTGACCTGATATAATATATGTAGGCATCCAAAAATGAACCCAAACATTAGCAAATAACATTTGTGTTGTTTGTTTAGTTGTGTCCTATTTCTTGCATGGAATTAGAATGCACATCCTGTTGAATGTATGTACAAGAACATATAAATAATCATGACCTATCCTGGACATCGACAAACCCCCTACAAAATTCATGGAGACACTTTCCCATAGATGAGAAGGTACTAGAAGTGGTGTATATAACCCCGACTTTCTATTACTAGGATTTGTGGCACACATAACACACCCTTTGATATACTTGGAAATGGTATAATTCATTCGAGGACAATAACAATATATCTGCAGCTGTGCTAATGTCTTACCAACCCTGAAATGTCCATAAATGGGAGATGTATGAGCTTCTCTAATTACATTTATTCTTTCATCCTTGGGTATAAAAAGATTTCTAGGTTGATATAACAAATTTCCATGCATATAATAATTTGACTATTGACTTGCACGATTTAATTCATCATATACATCTTTAAAATCATCATCCTTAGCATATTTAACATAACTTGCATGCACTAAAGGATTACACCTTAGTATTTTCTATGAATTTATCATTGGTATTGACAAAATATCTACAACCTTATTATGAAAACATTTCTTATACCCAATTACCAAATGAAAGTCTTGTAAGAAAACCATCCACCTTAAATGTCATGACTGTTGTAGCTTGGTTTGTGACTAGAGATACTTTAATGGCTAATGAGATGTATGAATTATTCTCTTCTTTCCCATTAAGTAATTCTTCCATTTCTTCACACTTTTTACAAATGCATACAATTCCTGATCATATGTCAGATAGTTAATCACAGCCTGAGTAAAATTATTGGAACGATAATATGTAGGTTTACCTCGTTGCATCAATATTTCTCCCATGGAATAATCACTTTCATCGGTTTGAATCTCAAATGGATGTTGTAGATCTGATAGAGCCAAATCTGGTGTGATGCTTATCTTTTCCTTCAATGTATTAAAGGATTTCTATTTCTTTCCTCCCCATTGAAAGACTTGTTTTACACTTGTTAATGCATTCAAAGGAGCTTCTATGTAAGATAAATTAGAATTGAATTTCCTATAGTACTATACTTCTCCTAAGAAGCTCCTGACTTATGTGACAGTAATTGTCTTGGGCCATTTCACAATGACTTCTAATTTTGCAGGGTCTATATTTAGTTGACCATTCCCTGCAATGTAACCCAAATATACTATAGAAGTTTTGTCAAATTCACATTTAGAAATTTTGATATACAACTTCTCCTTTTTCAAGAGTTAAAATACTATATTGACATGCTTTATATATACTTCCCATCTTCGACTAAAGATCAATATATCATCTAAATGGACGTTAACAAAATCATCTATGTAAGTCATGAATACATGATCCATTACCCTCATAAATGACACACATTTGGGTGGATTGCATAACCCAAATGGAATAACTAACCATTTGAATAACCCCTGCTTTGTATTGAAAGCAGTTTTCCATATGATGTCACTTTCTGCAATTTTGATCTAATGGTAACCAATTCTCAAGTCCAATTTAGTGAAATAAACAACATTCTTTAATTGATCCAATAAGTCATCAATTTGGGGAAGAGGATAACGATTATTTATCATAATATTTTTTAGGTCTCAGAAATCAATACACATCCTCGACGTGCCATATTTATTTGGAACTAATACAATAGGATAACCAAACGGAGAGGATCTTGGCTTGATTATTCCTTTATCGAGAAACTCTTGAACTTGCTTCTGTATTTCTTCATTATCGATCATTGATGGCCTATACATTCCAATGTTTGGAAGAGTAGCATCCTGCTGCAAATATATTTCATGCTCAACCACCCTTGTAGGAGGAAACCTTGTAGGTTCCTGAAATAACTCATCATAGTTAGATACGATGTTGACCAACTCATGTTTATGATATGGATCACAACCTAATAAAGCATCTGTTATATCTTCTTATTTTTGTTTCACTATCATGAGAAACAAATATTTACTTGCACTCATGAATCTCTTCATTTTCCTTGTGCTCACTAAAGAAACATTAGTTTTGATACAATGAGCTCTAATAATATACTCAACCTCATTCTTGAAAATATGATATTTATTCTCTTCGTGGTAGAATATGGCCTTCCTGTCAAATATATATGGACTACCCAAGACAATGTCACAAATTTCAAGAGGCACAACATCTAACTCAACATTTTCAAATAACTTAGTTGTAACTGCAAATATGATCTTACATTTTTTCGTTACCTGCAACTTAGCATATTTGCATAGCCAACCTAATGAACATGGATTTTTAAAGGAGACATCTTCAAATCTAGATTCTTAGCAATTGCTTTAAATATTAAATTAACTTTAGATCCACTACCAAATAAAGTATACACCTTTGTATGCCTGACTTTAACTCTGACATGAAAAATCTCACTTCTCTTCTTTTGATTAGTATCACTTTTCAATTTGGTAGATTGAATTGAATAATTAGAATTGATAACTAATATACCTTTTCTTCCTATATCCATGATATTAGATTCATCTCCTGAATATGGCCCTATATCCTATCGAGTTGATGCAACAATCTTCTACTTCCCTTTATCCTTGAAAATTTTCGATCGTAATGTTGGATGCAAATTCCAACATGGTGATTCCTCATGTCCCTTTTTATTATAGTGAGAACATCCAGGTTTATCTTCAGCTTGTTTTAATGTATCCAACTTCTTACTTTTCCATTTACCTTTCAGTTTCTTTTCAAACTTGTATGGTTTCTTATCTTCGATCGCATGCTTACCCTTACTATCCTCCAGATGTGTAGCTTGTACTAACACCTTATCAATGTTATTAGGGTCAAACATTAAAATAGTGTGTCTAAGGTAGGAGTGCATGACACCAATAAACATTATAATATTTTCATGGGTATACAACAAAATTTCTAAGGATAATGCCTTGTTTTTCAATTCTTGTGTATATTCTTCAATATTCTGTCCTTTTTCATGTCTTAGATGTTTCCATTCTATCATTGTCATTTGAGGAAATTACTTTACCCTTTTGAACAAGATCAACCTACATATTACTCTCCCACCATATTAAGGTTGTGCCACTAAGTCGAAGAGCAGCTAATTATTATTTTGCATCATTGTCCATGATCTTTTGAACCGTACAATATATCTCTATTTACTTGATCTAATTGTCAAATTTATTGGCATTCAATTCTCCATCATAGATCGACACTTCAAACTTTACATCCAATTTTAATAAAGGAAAATTATAACCATATTTATTAGAGATATTATTTTTATGAGAAGATTGTTTACTTCCCTCAGAAGAAGCCGATGATGAGGATGATGGTGAAGGGGGTTCAGAAGAACCACCTTCATTACCTCCTCCGTCCTCTTTGACTAGTTCAAATTTCTCTAATGTACCTTCCTCCTTGGAATTCTCTTGACCTTCATACATTTCTTCCACCATAGATTTCATTAAATTAAAATCCTCGAAGAGATCATCTTCGAAGTTGTAAGGACCCAATTTTCTCGACGAAGTCATTTTTTGTCGACAAGTAAAACTTCTTGAACCAATATCTGAATTGTAACTTGCAAGTTTTCCTTCTCCCCACTTGAATTTGGATATTGTAAGAATTCACTGACAAATACTTTTCAAACTAGCTATGATACCAACTTGATCTAAAAAATCCTTAGATGTTATTTAATTTTCAATACATATAAACATCCACTTGACCTTTGAAATAGAAATGATTGCTTGAATTTTGTATGCAATTGATATGTGAATTAAATTATCTATCCAAGTACACTTTGAAGATAAATAACTTGCAAATAGTTGATCATAAATAGAAAAACAATATTAAAATCACATACACAAGTTTGATAACGGAGTTCACCCTATTTGGGATACATATCTAGGTCTGTTTCCAATAGAGACCTCTTTATTAATGTTCAAATGCTTGTGTTTTACAATAACTTTCTAAGTAAAGAATAGGGTTTATGCTTGGATCTCTACTACACTCAGCCTCCCTAGGTGGGGAAAAGCATGATTCTGAACGAAGGAGGGTCGCGAGGCATCTCATATAACCAAGTTGTGGTGTAAGAAAACTCAAGTGGTGGCTTTTGTCGGCCATATTTTGAACCACCTCCTGAAATTCTCTCTTGGTTTTTCTTTGAAGTCGCAGCTAAAGGAAAATAAATGGAGATTGATTTAGGACCATATCAGGCAAAGGTGGCAGATCCTTGGGAACCCCCAAAATGCATCCCTCTAACACCAATGGCACCAAAATGTGTGATCGACACACCCAAAATCGAAGAACAAAAACAATACATGAGAGATTGTGATTTGGTAGGAAAATTCTTAGGCCTATGGCCTTCTGAACACGAGCTCTTCAAATGGATACACCAGTGGTGGAAACCCAAAGGAAATTATGACCTACAATTAGGCTCCAAGGGTTTTTTAAACATCTTTCACAACATAGAATATTGAAACCACATATTTGATGGGGAACCATATTTCTTCAACTTAGTCGGCCTCTTTCTGTGCTTTTGGACAGATAATTTCATCCCTAAAACAAAATAATTTTCTCGTGCACCAGTCTGGATCCATTTATATTCCCTGCCAAAGGAGTTCTAGTTAGAAGAGATCATGGCTAGCATTCGAAATACCATCGGGTTCTATGTTAAATCCTCAGAGGAAACCAAGCAGAGAAGGTACACCTCATATGCTTTCATTTATGTATATATTAATATTTCAAAGCCCCTCCTAGGCTCCATTTCCCTTGAATATAATGATGAGGATTGGTCTCAAACTATTGATTATGAGCACATACCTTTTCGTTGTATAAAATGTCACGAACATGGACATATTTTCAGAGGCTGTCATATTAGCACCACAAGAAAGTTCGAAAAACCTAAAGCAAGTAAATCAAAAGACGGATCCATCCATGTAGGTCGTAGACGTCGTCAAGTGACCAAGAAAATGGTGACAAATGAAACTAAGGAACCACCATCAAGAAACTCTTTTGACATCCTTCAACAAATTCCAGAGGACATGGATGAGCTGCATACCCCTCCTCAGGAAGATGCAACCCAAAGAAACACAAAAGGAAAAATGATGAACACCCTTGTCTTGGAGAAGATCCATCCCATTCCCCCTTCCCACATTAATGATGGTGAAACATCTGACCTAGAAGAAGGATGTGTCGAAATGGACCTAGATGAACATTATCTCGCAGGAATAGACTTGGTACATATAGAAAAATACTACCATAAACATCAACTATACAACATCCCTCCAGATTAGTTGTTGATCCATATGGATGTCGGTGGCCTCCCACCGATTCCAACTGGCTCATTTTGGTAGTTTTCCAGTTCGACAGTTTTTTCCGAGTTTTTGGGTTGGTGACTTTCGGGGCCGTTTTGAGGCCCTAAACAATGTTTTTAGGGATTTCCATATTCAAACTATGGACGAAGTTGGAGTCTGATGGAAAAATGTGTATTCCTCGAATATACCTTTCCAACGGGCTATCGTGTACCTAAAACGAAGATAGTATGCAAAAGTTACGACCTCGCGAAGTTGATGTACTAACTTACCCAAACAGGGCCCACATGACTTTTGGTGCTTCATCTCCTAGGGTTAGGTTTTTGGATGTCTAGGGATTTTGAAATTCATGTTTATTGTAAAAAGGCCTTGATAGCCTCATTTTAATCATCTTCTTACGAATGAGCGTAGCCCTCACATCTCTTCTCAGAGATAAGCGACTACCACTCTAGCAAGCTTATTTTCCATTACATTTTATAGTTTCAACTTATTTCCTTATTGAATAGAAACCAGTTTTAATGTATATCTGTTATTCTGTGTTAAGCATATTTTGATAATAATTTGTATTTATTTTTTTCTTCTCATAAAATCTGGATTAGTGGTATCAGATCGATCTTCTCCTTGTCGTTCTTAATCTATAATAATATATTTTTAAGGTCACAGCCAAGCCATGCCAAATTTGTGTATGAGACCCCCTTGTTTGTGGGATAAGGGACCCCCCTCCGCCCAACGATTTGACTGGTAAAGTCTACAGAGGTATACATACCCTAACCCCCTATGTATTTGAACTTGTGACCTCTTAAGAGGAAACACATGTTCTTAACCATTAGGAAATGCATGTCCCCAACGAGGTCAGGGAACAAAGAATTGGGTCTTGAGCTTGTTTCTCTTAAAGACAAAAGCTCTCGCATGCCCAAGTGACCTCTCATGGTGAGAGAAAATAAAGACGACGAGAAAGGAGATCCCTTCAATATATTTCTCGAGGAATCCCTCACGCAAAAAAGGAATGAGATGATGGATAGTTTTGTGCAAATACTTAAGTGGCTACCAATAGGTGACACATATTCCTCAAATGGAGGTCTCGCCCCTTCAAGGTAAAAATCAACTTCAATATTCCTATATTTGAAGGTCAGATAGATGCAGATGTTGTATACAAAAATTTGAATCTACTAGAAGGGTATTTCTCTATCCATAACTTCTCAAATAGAGAAAATATTACTTTTGCGCTCCTTAAAGTCGTTCCCCATGTCAAAGATTGGTGGGAAAATTTCTGTGAGTAGAAGGAAATAGAGGAACCCTCATTATTTACAGTCGTGGTCACCTGGGAGTCCTTCAGGGATGCTATTAAGGAACAATACTACCCTATTGGAAGTTATGACAACTTGTACACAAAATGGACCACACTGCAGCAGGAAAGAAACCAAGCAGTGCCCGAGGTCACAAATATCTTCCATACCTTGCGCGCCAAGCTAGGTATCAAAGATTTTAAGTGACATATGGTGCTCAAGTATCACGCCAATATGTATAGATACATCCAAGATGAAATCGAGTTTTTGGACATATCATCCTTGGGCGCGACTTACCGATATGCTGTCAAAATTGAGCAAAAGCTCAAACAAAAGACACGGAAATTTGGGCCTGGGAAACCCTCACAGTAAAATCCAGGAAAGGATGGCCCCAACCCACAGAACAAAGGAAAGAGAAAATATGGACCACCTTAGGAAAACCAGTCCAGGCTGCAAGCAAACAAGGACACTAGAAAGACAAATAAAGATACCTTGAAGTGGTGCAACTTCCATAAAAACCCCTGGCATAACACTGTTGATTGTTTTTCAAAGTAGTTATTAGTGGCTAAGATGAAACCTCTGAATCAAATGAAGGTTCTAAATCTGAGTCAGAACTATAAAATGGGAGACATATCATTGATGCAATACCTAGTGCTACCGTTTCTACCACCAAGCTCCATCCCGGTGAACCAGACGAGCCAGACGAAGGCAAGTGCATATTTCATTCATAGATGTGGGTGAAGGGTACCTTAATGCACTTAATCATTGATAGAGGTAGCTAGAAGAAATTCATCTCAGCAGTGGTTTTTAAGCAACTCACCCTTCTGACAACACCGCACCCGTAGCCCTACACCATTGGATGGCTTCGCCAAGGAAGCGACATCCGTGCCAGGCAACAATGTCGCTTGTCATATGACATCAAGCCCTTCAAAGATGAGGTATTGTGTGATGTTTCCCCTCACAAAGTTTGTAATTTTATTTTGGTCCAATCATATTTATGGAAATGCCATGTTGTATATGAGTCTAGGCCTCACAGTGGTATTAATACTTTGAACAAGAAATTGTAAAGGATACTTGAGGTAGTCCCACCTAGTGCTATTTCTTATGCCAAGACATGCAGGAAGGTCATCTCTCAGATGGGGAACTTTTTCTTCTTCGTGATTCACTCTCAGAATGAGCAAAAGATCACATCCACATCCAGGGTCTCTATGGCCAACCTCTTCACATAGAAGAAGAAAGTGGATAATTTCATGGAAGAATACTCAGATATCTTCTCCTCACCTATCAGGGTACCTCTGCATTTTCAGGTCAAGAACCCCATCGATGTGACCCCCGATGCACTGTTTCCCAATGGGTCAGTCTACCGCTGCTCTCTATTAGAGAATGAGGATATCAAGCGGTAGATCCCATAACTTCTCCACAAGGGGCACATCTGCCCCATATCATCACCTTGTGGGATCCCAATTATGTTGGTATAGAAGAAAGATGGAACCTGGAGACTCTGCATTGATTATCGATCCCTGAATAAAATCACAGTCAGAAACTAGTACCCGATTCCTCGAATCAATGACCTCCTTGATCAGCTCATGGGAGCCAAATTCTTTAGTAATATTGATCTGAATTCTGGCTACCACTAGGTCCCGATAGAACAAACAGATGTATGGAAGACCACCTTCAAGTCAAAGGAAGGTCTTTTTGAATGGTTGGTCATGCCCTTTGGTTTGAAAAATGCTCCATCTGCTTTCATGACGATGATGGATGATGTCCTACGACCATTCAATACTTTTGTAGTGGTTTATCTGTATGAAATCCACATTTACAAAAATACTTGGGCAGAACGCTTGCAGCATATTCAGCAGGTTTTGCACACCCCATGACGGCACAAGCTATATGCCAACTTGGAAAAATTATCCTTCGACATGGACAGGGTCCATTACCTGGGCTACATCATTGATCAACATGGTGTACATGTGGATGCATCCAAGACCCAAGTCATTCGTGATTGGTCATCCCCAATCACACTCATTGTTCTTCAGAGCTTCTTGGGCCTTGCCAATTTCTATCGCATGCTCATATTGGGATTCTCCCATATTGCATGGGCCCTCCGCCAAGTAACTAGGGGTGGTGGTAAGGATAAATTTGTGTGGGGTTGGTCCCAACAACAAGTGTTCGATTATTTGAAGTAGCACTTGTGCTAATCCCTAGTACTTTTACTACCGGACCTACAACAGGCCTTTGAGATCGAGACATATGCTTTAGACTATGTTGTGGGCATCATTCTTTCTTTGCATGGTCACCCTGTGGCCTATCATAGTGAGACACTATCAGCTGTTGTCCATAAGTACCCTACTTACGATAAAGAAATGTACTCCATTATGAAAGTCTGCCGCCAGTGGAGACATTACATTCTTGAGAAGGAGACAATCATCCACACTGATCATAAACCATTGTAGTTCATGCAAACACAAGGAAAATTGCAGAATGACCGCCATCAAAAGTGGTCCACATACTTTCAACAATTCCACCTCAAAATCAAGTATAAAATAGAAAGCATCAACCATGTCACTGATTGCCTCAGTAGGCCGCTAGTCCTGGCACTCACCATGGTGCTAGACTCTTGTGGCCATGAGACCTCTATATGGCCCCAACTCTATGAGATAGACCTGGACTTCGCCACCACCTACAAAATGTTGGGTGCAAATGCAGTTGTCACTAATTTCCATCTTCATGATGGGTTGTTTTGTCGTTTCGGCCATATCTGCATTC
Organism: Picea engelmannii; assembly: GCA_009831015.1. Taxonomy (NCBI): domain Eukaryota; kingdom Viridiplantae; phylum Streptophyta; class Pinopsida; order Pinales; family Pinaceae; genus Picea; species Picea engelmannii. The sequence goes on along the minus strand of ML792106.1, from coordinate 77,161 downwards.
CATCAAGCGAGCGAGCAAATTTGATCTGGGAATCCCACTACAGTCGGGTGGTAGGATACTTCGACGTCAAAAAGACAATGGAAATGCTATGGAAACATTTCTACTGGCCAAAAATTCGACAAGAGGCCAACAAGTATATCAGGTCTTGCACTACCTATGCTATTTCCAAACTGACCACTAAGAAACATGTCCTGTACACCCCTCTTTGTACTCCTAATAAGCCATGGGAATCCATCTCAATGGACTAAATCTTGGGCCTCCCATCCACAAAGTAGGGAAATGACTGTGTTTTTGTGGTTGTTGATCTCTTTTCTAAGATGGCGATTCTATCCACCTGTAAGAAGAGCATCACAACATAGGCCACTACCAAGCTCTTCTTTGAACAAGTTTGGGTACATTTTGCAATCCCATAAACAATTGTCTCAGATCGGGATAGTCAATTTCTCGACACATTCCGATTGAGACTCTAGTCACTACTGGACACCAAGCTCACCAAATCCATGACCTTCCACCCCCAGACAGATAGCCAAACCGAGGTTGTAAATAAAATGATCGTGCATATCCTGTTCATGTATAATTCCAAGCACCCTCACACATGGGATGAGAATCTTCCCTATGTCCAGCATAGCTACAATCGAGCCCTGTATAGCTCAATCGACCACAACCCCTTTTAGGTGGGGTTGGGATTCCAACCATTGGGTCCCATAGATGTTTCACTACCCCTTTGCGGTAACCTCAACCGAATCATATCACGCTCCAACTGAAGCTGAAAAAGCCACCTGGTTCATTGAGCAGATCCAACACATTCGCCAACAGTTTCAGGATATCCTACAAAATTCTAATAACAAGTACAAGCATCGCCATGATCAACATAGAGTGCCACATAAGTTTCAGGTGGGAGACAAAGTTTGGTTGCACTTGCAAAAAGAATGCCTTACATGACCCCATCGGAAGATTCACCCACTCTTTTATGGATCGTACAACATCACCAAGGTTGTGGGTGATAATTCTTTTGAGTTCAACGTTCCTCCTTTCCTTGGCCTGCACCCAGTGTTCAAGGTGGATCTCCTTCAACCTTATTTCCCACCATTATTAGACACCTCAGAGATAGCGGAACAACTGACACCAACATAGCTCAACCTCGACTGCATAAAATAGGAATCCAATGATCAGATTGTGGAGAAACATGTCAAGGTCACTCACGAGCAAAGGATCCATCTTTATTGAGTTGTCAAAGAAGGGTTGCTCCTACACCAAGGCAAGTGGATTGCCCGAGGCCAAATTCATCAGAAATTTCCTCATCGTATGGGGGCACTAAACGCAATGGAGACCATTTCTTCCCAAGGGGGGAGAATTGATCCATATGGATGTCTTTGGACTCCCACCTATTCCAACTAGCTCATTTTAGTAGTTTTTTCCTAGTTTTCGAGTCCCCTGAGTTCTGGGGCCGTTTTGAGGCTCTAAAAAACGTTTTTAGGGATCGTCACAGTCAAATTGTATATGGGGTGAGAGTCTAATGGAAACATGTGTATTCCTCAGATAGAACTTTCCAACATGCTATTGTGTGCCTAAAATGGAGATCGTATGCAAAAGTTACGACCCCGAGAAGTTGATGTACTAACTTACCCAAACGGGGCCCATATGACTTTGGGTGCTTCATCTCCTGGGCTTAGGTTTTTGGATGTCTAGGGTTTTTGACATTCCTGTTTATTGTAAAAAGGTCTTCATAGCCTAATTGTAATCATCTTTTTGTGAATGAGCACAGTCATCACATCGCTTCTCAGAGATAAGCAACCACCATTCTAGCAAGCGCGTTTTCTACTACATTTTATAGTTTAAGTGTATTTCCTTATTGAATATAAACCAATTTTATTGTATATCGGTTATTCTTTGTTAAGAATATTTTGATAATAATATGTATTCATTTCGTTCTTCTCATAAAATTCGGATCATTTGCGCAAAGTTCATAAGGTTTTCCTCAACTCCTCAGTGGGTTCCGTAGCCATATCCTATTCGGACTTGGGCATCCAACGCAACCAATAGAAAGAGAAGTGCAATATTTCAAAGGACGAAAAGAAAAGAGGCAGAAAATACACCCAAAAGCTCATACAGGAGATAGGTCATTTCATGGTAAACTCAGGTCAGATACACCTTACCTCTGACATCTTTACCCCTGTCCCCTACCCATCCTCATCATGAATCTCCTCTCTTGGAATATCTGGGGAGTCAACGGTCATAGAAAGCAAAGGCTTCTACGAGATTGTATCATCGCAGAACAACCTCACATTTTGTTTCTACAAGAAATAAAATGTGCATGTGAAGAAACAGATCAAATTCTTTCTCGTTGTTGAAAGCAAGTGAAAATGATGAGCATTGATGCAACATGAATGACCAGTGGTTTGGCCATCCTATGGAACCCTAGATCTATGTTCATGGAGAAATTATTAACTACCAGATTGACAATATCGACGGAATACAAGCTTATTTCCTCCAATAGGCCATGCTTAATTACAAATGTCTATGGCCCCACTACTCAAAAGGACAAGATAACCTTCATTCATAATTTGGACTAGCTTGCCACCCTCACCAACTATCGTAAATGGATATTGAGTAGTGATTTCAATATGATATGCAACCTAGAAGAGAAAGAGGAGGGATTCATAGACTTGAGGTAGAAAGTGGGCACTTTGAATACTTAATCCATAAGCTCTGTCTCATTGACCTTGAAACTCAAAACGAACTCTTTACCTGGTCAAACAGGCAATTAGAGTTCCAACACGTCGAGTGTCGTCTAGACCTCTTCCTAATTTCAGACTCCCTATTGATGGATGGAATCTCGTTGGAAGTTATTATCCTAGACATATCCAGATCTGATCATTGGCCCATTCATCTCTAGTTGGATATCCCTGGCTCTCCAGGCCGCAAGCCTTTCATATTCGATCATTTCTGTATCAATCATCTAGGATTCCAAACCATGGCTCCCATCTGGTGGAAAGAAGTGAGCATCCCTCTTGGTTATAAAATGTACTAGTTTCATAAAATAATAAAGGATTTTGAATGACCAAAGGAGGCTCCTTCATATCCAAATCAGGAATCAAGGCCTCACAGAGAAACTGAAAGAGTAGGAAGCATTAATCAAACAAAAGTTGGATGAAAAGCATTCACAAGAGGAGACCATGTGGAAGCAAAAATCCAAGATACAATGGCTTAAAGAGGGGGAATGAAACACCAATTTATTCCATAGATCAATGATCCAACATAGACATGTCAACCGCATCTCGCACCTTGTCACAAATCAAGGTCAAATTCTCCAAACTCACGAAGACCTTGAGCAAGAACTAGTGTCCTATTATCAATATCTTATGTCTGAACCCCCAGGCGATCGATCTCCAACCATTGAAAAAATCACTCAGCACATTTCATTCAACATAACTTGGGAATAGAATGAAGCCTTGTTGAGGCCAATCATGATTGAAGAAGTATAAATGGTGCTTCAAGTCACTCCAGAAGGAAAATCTCCTGGTCCTAACGGTTTCACGATGAACTTTTTTCACTACTATTGGCCCATGATTCAGGAGGAAGTATGGGAAATAATTGAGGACTATCGAATTTCTGGTCAGGTTCTCCCTACACTCAAAGCAACCTTCCTTACCCTTATCCCAAAATAAGAGCGAGTTACTCACCCTAAAAAATTTAGTCCAATTTCTCTCTGCAATGTAATCTATAATATTTTAACAAAGGTGATTGCCCGATGCCTTAAACCCCTCCTTCCCTTCATCATCTCTACAGAGAAGTCAAGATATGTTGAATGTAGTCAAATTATTGATAGTTTCATCCTCTCTCATGAATTTATCCACTCTCTTCAAAGTACTGGTACTCAATGTATGTTATTAAAATTAGATCTCTCTAAATATTTTGATAAAACAAGTTGGGCTTACATGAAATCTGTTCTTCTTTATTTTGGTTTTACACTTGCCAGGGTAGATTGGATCCTCAACCTCACTTCCTCTTATTTCTTCTCTATCCTAATCAATGGTGTTCCCTCCTTTCCCTTCTCTCCCACTCAGGGCATACAGCAAGGGGATCCCCTATCCCCCTTCCTTTTCATCATCATGGCGGAAGGTCTAAGTCACTTCATCAAAGAGTCCATTGCTAATAGATATTTAGTAGGGCTACCCCTACACGACATTGATCCTCCAGTCTCCCACAACCAATTTGTTGATGATACCTTAATATTGGGTTCCCTAATGGCTCGAGAAGCACTTTGGATCCTATATATCCTTAAAACCTTCTATGACGCCTCAGGAATGGACATCGATCGAGACAAATCTGAGATATTATTTTTTAACACTTTTCTCCCTATCCAACTTTACATTACTAATATCCTAGGCTTCACACATAGCTCCCTTTTTCCCAAATACCTTGGCATTCCTGTTATAGACAAATCTCTTCGAAACATCTCTTGGGAAGGAATCCTCTCTTCTCTGGCTAAAATACTTTCCTCTTGGAATTTTCATTTACTCAACCTTCCCAGATGCCTCATGCTCCTTAAATATGTCCTACAAGCCTTTCCCATCTACTCTTTCTCGGCTTTGGCGGCACCTGGCTTCATTTTAACTACCAACAAAACTTTCCAAAGGAACTTCCTTTGGTAGGGGGAAAAGATAAGACGAAAAGGAGCTCTGATCAACTGGGAAAATATTTGTAATACAAAACTAAAGGGAGGCATTGAGCTGCGGGACCCAGCTACTCTAAATAAAGTTCTCAGTGCCAAATTTTGGTGGATCTGGATCAAGTGCCCCCATTATCTCTGGGCCAAACTTTGGAGAACGAAATATGATCCCAACATAGAAAAAAAATATCTAATCAGATGGGATGAAAACACTCTTCTCTCCTTGATTTGGAATGTTGCTAGGAAAATCCACTCCTTGATTGCCAATCATTCCTTCTCGAAAGTGTGGAATGGAAGAACAACTTCCTTTTGGAACGACTCTTGGCAACAATGGTCTTCTTTGGCACATGATTCTCTGGCTGATAATTTCCTTTCCCCCACTACTCAGGAGGGTCTGGTCACAATATCATACTACTGGAAAGCGAACCCCCATGGTGCCACCTGGAATCATTGTAAATCCTCTCAAATGGAACTCCATATTCTAGAGCATGTGGATCTCCAACCTTGGCACAATTTGACCATCTCTAGAAAAAATCAAATTCTTCAAGAAGAGGACATTTTAAGATGGGGGAATTCCTCTTGGGGTACGTTTACTATTAAACAAGCCTATAATATCAAAGAAACTTTCCATCTTATCCCCAAGAGCAGGTTTGGAAGAAAATATGGCTGACTAAGCATTGGCCCAAAATCAACACTTAACTTTGGCTTGTGACACACAAAAGTATCCTTACCTGGGATAATATCATGAAGAGAGGATTCTTAGGGCCTTCCATTTTCCCTCTTTGCCTTGGGGATTCTAAAACTCAAAATCACCTGCTCAACCTTTGTTCCTACATTTCTCAATTTTGGGACCAATGTGCCACAATCATGCATGTTAGATCGCAACCGAGAAGGCCTCAAGGAAACCATTGAAGGATAGAGAGACTCATATTTCCTCTCTCCCATCCTCAACCGCATTTGGCAGTTACTCCCTCGGTTCATCCTCTGGAAGCTTTGGAAAGATAAAAACAGGCACATCTTCCATTCCACTCATCTGGATTGGCAGAAAATTTGGAAACAAATCCATGACAACATCAGAGAAACAATCCACCTATAGCCTTGGAAATATGAGGACTTGATATGTCCTCCTCATGAATAGTGCATCCTAGGTAGCTGGAACATCAAATTCAATCCCTCTCCTTTCAAGAAATGACATAGATCCAGACCAAGGAAAGCCCCTCTCATTGGTCTCTTCTGCCTCCAATATTTATCAAGTTAAACTTTGATGGAGCCTCCAAAGAGTAAGTTTTAAACCTGCGAAGTAAAGCAATGCATATAGATTCTTAAGCAAGACAGAAATTAATCAATGGCTCATACACAGAGTACACAAAGATTTTATACCAGAAACCCTCAATCGGGAAAACCTTTCTTATATTCATTATATCGAATTTCACCATTTACCATATAATATATACAATGTTTTTAGGTATTCCGTAGATACCAAAACCCTAATCCATTAATCATGGATTAATTTACAAAACCGCTAAAAATAGAAAAATCCACTAAAAATAGCAAAAGCCGCCCAAAAACAATTTTCGGGGCGCTGCCCCGGCCTACCGCCTATTTCTGAACACTACGCATAACCAGGGGGGCGTACCTACCACCCCTGGGACCCCCTTAGGAAAGCGCCCAATGCACATGACAGAGCACTAATACGAGGGATCGCTAGACATAGTTGTCATATTTGGCATGCCCACACACACACATGCAAAGAATATAACACATACCCAACATTCTCCCACTTGTTGTTTTCTTTGCATCCAGGGGTCTAGGGGATTATATATTCAACAATCCAGGGCAACAATGCCCATTGTTACTCTACACCGGGAGAAATTTTCTGTGCTCACAGAATTTGTCAATGAATCTGCAACATTCTTCAAAGTGTCAACCTTTTCTAGAAACACCTTCTTTTCCTCAACCATGTCTCTCACAAAGTGATACTGAACATCAATATGCTTTGTCTTCGAATGATAAGTCGGGTTATTTTCCAGGAATATTGCACTCTGACTATCACAATCTAATCTCACTGCTTGTTGTACCAACTCAATACTTGAACACAATCTTTGTAACCATACTGCTTCCTTGCTTGCATAAGTGGCTGCCATGTATTTAGCTTCTGTAGTTGAGAGTGCCACTATAGCCTATCTTTTGCTCATCCAACTGATTGCTCCTCCAAATAGGTTAAACACATACCCACTTGTAGATCTTCTGCGATCCAGATCTCCAGCCCAGTCTGCATCAACAAAGCCATGTGTATAACTTTACACCTATAGGAATAGGAACCTTGACCGATTTACTTCCATGCATATTAAACCTCTGCAATATCGTCTCAACATATTTTCTTTGATTCAACTAGAGTTTCCTGTTTTCACGATCTCTTTTAATCTCCATTCCCATAATGAAGTTAGCAGCACCAAGATCCTTCATGTCAAATTTGGAGGATAGCTGCGATTTCACCTCCTTGATAACATCCATGGTATTTCCTACCAACAACATGTCATCAACATACAACACTACATAAATGAAGTGATTACCAACCTGCTTGGAATATACACAGTGATCAACCCTTCTTCTTACAAATCCCAATCCAAGGATGTATGTGTCAAAATTTTGGTACCACATCCTAGGTGATTGCTTCAGACCTTATAGTGACTTCTTTAGCTTACAGACCAACTCTTTTTTTCCCTTCACTAAAAAGCCTTATGGTTGCTTCATGTAGATTTATTCTTCTAGATCCCCATGTAGGAATGTTGTCTTCACATCCATATGTTCCACTTCAAGATCAAAAGCAGCAGCAATAGATAAAAGAAATCTAATAGAAGTTAACTTAGCAACAAGAGAAAAAATCTCACCAAAGTCAATTCCCTCTACTTGGGAATAACCTTTTGCTACTAACCGAGCTTTTTATTTCTCCACTTTACATTGTACATTAAACTTCTTCTTGAACAACCATTTGCTACCAACTGATTTTCTTCCAGCTGGCAGCTCAAATATATCCCATGCCTCATTCTTATCCAAGGCATCCATTTCTTCAACCATGGCCTTCTTCCAGAGTTTACTATCCTTTGAATTCACTGCTTCCCTGACAGTTCTGGGATCATCATCAGTAATAGATAAAGAAAAATTGGAATGGAAATCAGGTGGACTACACCTTTCTGGTTTCCTTCTATCTCTCATTGATCTCCTCAATACTGGGGTATGAGGTTCTTCTTCTTCTTCTTCTTCTTCTTCTTCTTCTGCTTCCTCTTATTCAGATGATTCAGATTTTGCATCATCCAACTCAAGCTCTATTTTCTCAGGTCCATCTTGCATTGGTGGGAATTCATGTTTGGACACATCTTTTACCTCTCTGAAAACAACATCTCGACTGTAAACAGTTTTCTTGGTTTCTGGGTTCCAAAGATTATAACCTTTCATACCATTTTTATAACCAATAAAGATACAGTTTTCATATTTATTATCCATCTTACTCCTATTTTCCTTTGGAACATGTACATAAGCATCACAACCAAACACTCTAAGATGTTGAAGAAAGGGTCTCTTTCCATACCATACCTCGTGTGGAGTTTTATCATCCAACGCTGATGAAGGTGATCGTTGACCAGGTAACATGCTGTACCCACTGCCTCTGCCCAGAATTATTGTCCTAACCCGACATCGTTGAGCATGATCCTTTCTTTTTCCATTCCACTGAGGAGTGTATGGAGTATTCTTCTGCCTTGCTATACCACACTCACAAAATTCTTCGAATTCATTTCCACAGAATTCTCCACCATTATCTGTTCTCAATACCTTTATTTTCTTCTATGTCTGATTTTCTACCAGAGACTTAAACTCTTTAAATTTATCAAATACCTCAGATTTGTTTTTAAGAAAATAAATCCATGTGTTCCTTGAAAAATCATCTATGAATGAAACATAATACACAAATTTACCTAGGGATGGAACAGGAACAGGTCCAAACACATCACTGTGTATCAAATCTAAGATCCCCTTTGCTCTTGTAGCACCAAATGGGAATCTTACTTGATTATGTTTACCATATATGCAATATTCACAGAAATCAAAATCCAGAGTGAAATTAGACATACCTTCAACCATACCTTTACTGTGTAGTGTTCGAAGGCCCTTTTCTCCAATATGCCCTAGTCTTTGATGCCACAGCATGGTCTTCTTTTCTGGGATAGTATTTGTCTTGTCTCCTTCATTTCTTTTCTCAGGGACAATAGAACTGTTACACCCATTAGTATAAGTGCTTCCCAGCAACTTGTACAGATTTCTACAATGAACTCCCCTCATCAACACCATTGCTTCTCATACCATCTTGCAAGTGTTCTTTTCAAATACAGTTTTCACTCCTGCATCACCCAACTTGCTTACATATATTAGGCTCCTGGCTAGTTTTGGAATGTGTAGAACCCTAGGGAGAGTTCTAATTCTTCCATAGTTTAGCAGCAACTTAACCCTTCGACGTCCCAAGATTTTTTTTGTCGAGTCATCTCCTAGGAATACATCACCACCATCATATTTTTCATATTCAGAGAACCACTCCCTGTGAGGATTCATATGGTATGACGCACCTGAGTCGATCAACCATACATCATAGTTTGCATGTGTACTTGTAGATGCTAGGTAAACATCACCTCCTTCTTCAGTGGAGGTTTTTGCCTCTGTGGAAGAGGTACTATCAGATCCCTTTGGTTTTTCAACCTTATTAGACTTTCAATCTTTCTTATAATGCCCTATTTTACCACGCTTCCAGCATTTCCTCAAAGATTTTCCTGGAGACTTAGATCTACCTTTAGATTTATATCTCCACCCCGAAGGCTTACCAAGGTTCCTGTCTTGGGTACGCCCTCTTACAAATAAAGCATCTATGTTGTGACCATCCATGCTTTTTCGCCTCATCTCTTCAGATAACAAGGATGCAACTACATCCTCATACTTCAATGTATATTGAGTGGTACTACCTATTGCTACAACCATATTATCCCAAGAGTCTGGCAAAGAACATAACAAAGTAATACACTTATCTTCTTCTGCAATCGTAATATTAATAGAGCCAAGTTGACTTACCAGAGTATTAAAGGCATTTAGATGTTCTGTCACAGAATCTCGATCTTCCATCCTAAGATGATACATCTTTCGAAGAAGCAACTTGTTTATCAGGGACTTTGATTGATACAAAATCCCCAACTTATCCCATAGTTCCTTGGCTGTAGATTCTCATGAGACATTCAACAACACCGAATCTGTCAGGCAGAGTCAAATAGTACTCCTTTCTCTTCTGTCCAACTTCTCCCAATCTTCCTTCGTCATACCAGTAGTTGGTGTACTAGTAGTTTATGTACTAGTAGGTTGTGTACCAGTAGCTTGTGTGCTAGTAGATGGTGTACCAGTAGGCTGTGTACTAGGATCCGCAATGATCCATTGTTCTTTGTCTACAAGAAGGTCCTCCATCTTGAGCTTCCATAGCTCAAAGTTTTTACCGTTGAACTTCTCTATCTCGATTCTAGATGAGCTCACCATTCCTCTTTCTATACTCGAATCTCCATTGCAAAAGCTCCCACTAAACCTAGGTTTATCATAGACCCAAGATAAACTTGATCTATCAAGACTGAGCCAAACCCTAAACAACAAAGGCGTCCCTCTGAAGAAAAAAATGATCTCTCATACCACATGTAAGTTTTAAACCTATGAAGTAAAGCAATGCATATAGATTCTTAAGCAAGACAGAAATTAATCAATGGCTCATACAAAGAGTACACAGAGATTTTATAACGGAAACCCTCAACTGGGAAAACCTTTCTTATATTCATTATATTGAATTTCACCATTCACCATACAATATATATAATGTTTTTAGGTATTCTGTAGATAACAAAACCCTAATCCCTTAATCTGGGATTAATTTACAAAACCGCTAAAAATAGCAAAATCCGCGAGGGATTGTCAGACGCAGTTGTCATATCTGACATGCCCACACACACACATGCAAAGAATATAACACATACCAAACACAAAGGTAATCCAAGTGTGATTGGATTTGGCGTGGTTCTCCACAATAGCTAGGGGAACATCATGCTCATCTCAGTAGGAAACATTTGACATAATTCTAATAATGCGGTACAGCTCTGTGGTCTTATAAAAGGTCTGCAGATCACTCAAGATTATGGTTACCATCAATTGGTTTTTGAGGGGGACTCCCAAATAATTCTCAACCTCTTCACAAAAAATATTAACGGAGCGGACCCAGAGAAAATTCCCCCCTACTAACGGCTCACCACTAGACTCATCGCCATTGCATCTCTCACTTGACCTCACTTAGATCTCATCCCCTCGCATATTCAAAGGTAAGAAAATCAGATAGTTGATAATTTAGCCAATATATGGGTGGATCTAGATGGACCAGATCTTCTTTGCATGTTGTCCACCCACAAGGAGAATCCTATCCTCTAGGACTGCATCGCTTAGGTTCTCGGCATTGATAGCCCCTCGGATGAGGTGTCAACAGGCCACATGTGTCCATCAGAGAGGGTGGCACTTTCTAGCTCTACATCGACCACGTGGCTGACACATGTATCACCCATCCTTTTTATTACCTCAATGAGTGAAGGAAACATTCACTTCTGCGAGCCCTCAACTAAATTCTACAACATGCCCTCTTTTGTATTTTTGTCTGGGATATGGAGGAACGTCTCTGGTCGTCACCTATGCATGCGTGAGACCATCCACTCCATATTTCTTACTATGTTTCCACTCCTCGGCTGGACCAACAAGTCTCCTCACTTCCTCCCAAACAACCATCTAGTTTACATCCCTTTCTGGCCTTCACCTCCCTTTGGTGGATTTTCTAGTTTCTCTTTGCTCCTTTCTTTCTCTCTTCCTTTCCAGACCCTATTGCACCGCCTTCCTCTTTGTTCATGTTGTGTATGCCTCAACTTCATGGGAAGCCAAAATGAGGCCATGTCTGGTATCAAAACAAAGAAGGTATGGCCACCTGGCCTCCGCTTATCCTTTCTCTATCGCCCAGCTCTTCGCCTTCCTCCTCTTCCTAGTCCTTTCCTAGACAGAGTTTCCTTCTGCCTCTGTCCTCGCCTTGGGATTTTCATATGGAGTGGTTTGAACTCCAAATAAATTCTTTGGGCTTTACTCTTAGTCCAATCCAGTATTTTTCCTCTTCCTCTCAGCTATCCATGGCCCACCCGATGAACTTACCTGAGAATTTTGTCCCCTTACCACCACCCTCCATCCCCTTTCCACCACCCTCTGTCATGGATCCTTTGGAGGAAACCCCAGCCCACTTGGAAGAGCCTCTAGGACTTCTCCATTCATGCTTAGATTGTGCTTCATGCTCAATATTTCATGACTCACTGGCGATATTACAAGAACTATTTTTTGCAGTCCGAAAATATGTGGACAACCTATGCTTCCAAATGGAACATATCGAAAAGCGACAGGAGAAAATTTCATCTCTTCTCTCCACCCTGCTCAGATCCCTGCACTCTCTAGAACTAGCTACTAGTGCCCCGACGACTTCAGCGGTGTTATTTTCTCCATTTATCAAGGTGGCAACAGAGTGCGACATGGGAAAAAGAGACCGTCAGACTGCATGAGCATCGACATGCACACAGGTGTCAAGTTGCATGCCTAGTTTTGTTAATCATTTATATTTCCATAAGCATCCTATTGGGCCACATACGACATCTAACACAATTCTTCCTTTTAGTTTTTCAAGAGTCAGTCCTTTTTGGTTTTCTAGTTTGTATGACAGGTTTGGATGAATCGGTTTCCCCACGTGGTGATTTAATTCATGCCATTTAATTTATGGTGCTTTTGGTATTGAGAAACATGTTGAATTGGTTTCCCTTTGGGGCAATTTAGCACAAACAGTTCCTTGACATTTCAAATTCTACTGTAATTTTTGTTCCTGGAAGGTAATATATAGATACTTACTTATATATATATATATATAAAAAAAACAATGACCTTTTTTAGCATTGCTCAAACTCAAAAATAGAGTACACCATTGAATTCCTTGTGAAAAATTGTGAAAAATGAGTACAAAGTTCTTTAAGTCATGTGTCAGAACCCTGTTGCATGCATTACGGTGCATCCTCCAAGTCTAAGTTCCATTGGGCACATACTTCGAGTCCATCCTATGCATAATTATGAGTGTCTACCCTTCTCGGTACACATTCCATTAAATAGGATGCATGCCCCTTAACCACCATCTGAAACCATCGGTCAACATTAAGTATTTTTTTAGACGGGTTCTAAACAAACCCCACACCTTTGGCCCATTGGTTAAGTTTGTTGGAATATATCTAGCAGGTCGCGGGGTCAAACCTTGTTGATCATTGCATAATTTTTTGGTGTAGTTTTAACTGTATGGCATAAGTTATAACCATATGTTATATTAACATGCAACATAAATAGTTTAATGACCTTCACGTGAGTGTTATGGTCACATTACAATACATAAAATCAGGGTTGAGGGCGTAGTCCTTCAACCCTTTTTTTCCACGGACTAAACCATTACACAAAGTTAAATACAAATGGTGCCACTAACGATTAAGGAACAATGTGATGGTATGATGGTTAGGCCATTGTTTTGGTTAGCAGGAGATGTGCGTTCATACCTCCAATCTCCCATAAATTTTTATAAACATTACCCATTAATGCCCAATGGGAGGTTTCCACATGGCAGCCTCTCATTAGTCGATCTCTAACATGTGTTGATAAACGATCGATCCCCCTGTATGTACAATATGCCAAAACACCTGCCCTATCAACGTACAATCATGCCACATGGAACCTTGTGGTGTGGTCATGTTGTTGTATGGTTGTATGGCATGCCACATGTCACCCTTTCAGTGGTGACACATGTCACCTTGACCCCTTTGACTTTGACTTTTGACCTAGTTGACTTGAACTTTGATTGTCCATAACTTTTGCATATGAACTCTGTTTGGGGTGATTTTTGTGTTGTTGGAAAGATAGCCCTGAGCTCTACGAATAGATGGAATTTTCAAGAACAATTGGGATGATTGAATTTTGAGAATTTATGAATCCTTCTGGACCTCTATGATCATTTTGAATCCTATTGGACCTCTATGAGCATTTCGGATCCCCCTAGATCATCTTCTCTCTGCAAACACTAAATCCACAAAGGATGGGGAAACATATCCATATAATTCCATGAATGGGCTCATCCTGATGGGCATGTGATGAATGTTATTGTAACAATACTCCCTAATATGCAACCACTTTATCCATGCATTTTGTTTTCCTCACACAGTTTCTTAGGTACCCCTCAATCCATTTGTTTACTATCTAGATCTTCCCATATATCTGGGGGTGGTAATTTGTACTAGGTGTCAAATCTATCCTATATGATATGAATAGATCCTACAAAAATGTGTTGAGGAACATGTTATCTTGGTCATTGACTATGTTCCTCTAAAGACCATGTATTCTTAACAACTCCCTGAAGAATAGATCTGCTACTAAGATGCACTGTACTCCGAGGGAATGGGAAAAAAGTGCACATATTTTTTCAATCTATCTAGTACCATGTAAATATAATCATGGCCTTGTACCTTTGGAAACCTTATAATGAATTCCATGAAATGTTATCCCACTTCTACTCCAGAATTGGCAATGGATGAAGAAGTTCTACAGGATGTGTAAAATCTAACTTGTTTTGCTAGAAATTCATGCACTCCCTTACATGATGAAGTACATCCTCCTTGAGACCCTTCCAGGAGAATCTCTCCCCCACCTTCCTGTAGGTCTTCATATACCTGGGTGCCCTATCAGTGGTGCGTCATGTACTGCCCTCAAAATATTGTCCTTGATTTTGGACTCATGGACAAAATAGATCATGTCTTTGTAGTAGATGATGTCATCCACTTCCATTTACTTGTCATCCTGAATACTTACATCCATTAACTCATAGGCGAAGGTATTCTTGGAGTATTCCACCAAAAGAATGGACCTTGTATCACTTTGTGAACTTTTGTAGCTATTGTAATAAACTTATATTGTACAGGAAATACTAATAATTTGTTTGGTTGAATGCAAGATGGAAGTATTACAAGAAAAATGGTCTTAGGTATGGCACTGCTAGAAGCCATAATAAAGATTGATGCTTGTTACTGCAACAGCCAAGAAAATATGAGATGGAATTCTCATACTTGGGAAAAATTTGAATTTCCTTATGCAAATATTTTGAAATTCTAAATGAAATTGTTATGATATTATCTGATGTGGACTTTATTTGTGTGATACAAATGAGATGATAATTATTGCAGTTGGATGCTTGGGAAGAAAGGATATTGTTGGGACACTGAAGTCTTATGATTTCCAAAAATACAGATCCTTAGTGGGGGTATGGAGATGAACGGGTGATCTCCTTGTTTGAGAAAGCCTTGGCAAGATGGATTGTTGAAGGACTGTGTAGCAGTGAAAGGATGCCTGACCCTGGAAGGGTGAGTGTAGCAAGGAAGAGGAAACTCAATAATTATACAATGGGATGAATTATTTCCTGAAGAAGCTCCATTAAATCAAGTAAAGGATTTTCGGTCGAAGTGTGAAGGAATAAATTTGGTGCTTGAAAATAAGAGCACCAGAAGGATAACAAGCTTTAAAAGCAAAGGCAAGGAGCTTTTTGAAGAATTTTGAATGTACATTGCGTATAATGCATTGAGGAAATTGCATAAATAAGGGGGAGGGTATCGTAATTCCCCCAGTCTGCACCCCAATTGTAAATGTACATATGTTTATAGCTTGGTGAGCCAAGATATTATAGGCCATACTGCCTATGTAATTATTAGGCCAAAGAGCCTAGATGTTAAAAGGCTAGTGAGCCTATCATTGTAAAATGTAATTACACTCAGATATTAATAAAAGTACATCATTGTTGCAAAATGACCCAACAAAAGGGTATGGGGAGATAAATTCCACTAGAAGGGAAAGGGGGTGAATAAGGGTCTAAGGTTAAGGCGCTAAGCTAAGGGGGATTAAGCCCAATGAAATATTATATTCCTTAAAATTTTAAAGTATAACATATTAATTATACTATGTTCCCAAATAAAGGTAACGAATTACATGAAGGGGAAAAAAGTTAGTCCCTTATGTGTAAAGTTTCACATTGGGGCACATGGATATATAATTTGAGGATATAGTGTAATTCCATATTTTCTATAGACTATCATTCCTTCATCATTATTTCATCATTCATCATCTATACCCAGGGCTGGTACTCTTCAACCATACTTGTATGTGGGAGTTGTTTCTAGCCAGTGAGCTAAACAAGTGGGTTTTCAGGCCTGTGTGTTATTGAAGAAGCAGGTTGTCAGGCCTGTGTTCTATTGAAGAGGTGGTTTCTTAGGCTTGTGAGCATTCTCTCTAGGTTAGAGAACCATTGGGAACTGATTCCCAAGGTTCAAATATGAAACTACAGGGCTCTAAGACTCCATGTTCGACCTATTGTTGAAGCCCGAGAAGGGAAGTGGGGCAGTTGAAGGACTGTTGAGAAGAGAAGGGGCACACTTCCAAGGGTGGTAAAAGAATGTGGGGGATGAGGGATTGTATATTGTTTTCTAGAGTTGGCACCTGAGTTTGAGTTTTTTTTTGTTTTTTTTTTTTTTTTTTCTGAGAGACCTTAGCTTATCTTAGGATTTCCTTTTCGCTGGTGGAATTTTATCCCTAGCTCGGGGGTGACCCAGTGCTGAGAATTATGAGTAGTGTGGTCTATGGCTAGGAGGAATGTGCAATGTATCCATGTAGTTGGTGTTATTATTCATAAGATAAGTGTCTTTCATGTGCTCGTTTTAATTATTGTGTGTGTAATTATGAGTTACTGTTATGGAATATTTGTTATAATTGTGTTTATGAATTATTATTGTATGTTGTTATTATTCTGCATGACTCGTTTCATACGCAAAGCATATCAGTAAATCAAACTAGTATCAAAATTCAGAATTTTGGTGTGGTATTGCCTAGTAGGGATTTGGGGATGTTACATTTGATGTGTTAATCATGTGCTTGATGAATGCATGCTATTGTTATATATATTGTTAGCCTTTAAATATAACACAATGAATGTATGAATGTCACCCCAACTGGATTATCTATGTATTTAACCCTTCATCACTGACATAATACCAAATGGTCTTTGTGATTCTCATGGTGTCTTGGGTGAGACCTTCTTTAGTCTTTGGCTGAGGATTGATATGTCGACGCCTTGGGGTTTTTACTGGTCAACTCTGGATGAACCCTAGGTCTTCAACCTCCCACTATTAAGAAGGACGCGTGCAAGAAGGCCAATAGGTCCTAACAATTGTGAAAAAGAATTATTACTTTAAGTAACATAATGTACGACTGGTTATATTTATCGTTTCAAAATATTATGGTGCATATGATAAAAATGTGCACCGGTGATTTACATATAATACACAACCTAGTGCTATGAATATAATATACACACCAATTCTTAGTAACAAAAAATGGCACTGAAATATCACCTCAAATATTCAAAATTTAACTATCCTTCATTGCACATGGTAGTACATGCCTCGATGCATACGAACTATAAAAGATATGATTAACCATAAAATGAAAGAAACGATCGAGAGCATAACATTTATATGAGAACCACTCCTACATACAAAAACAACATGTATCAATACATACACTAACATTAAAAGCATCGGTGTTTCATATAACATAAAATAAGGAATCGATGTGTAATAGTTTTAAAAGCATCGGTGCTTTTTTTCGCGTGCACACCATCCAATGTATTTTTACCAATGAAAGAACTGAAAAAAACCCTCCGCTCCAAACTATGCCCACCCAAAAACTTTAGTTATATGGAACATTCATTAAAAAATCCACTAAAACCTCTACTTTGAATAGTGGAGGTTGTAGCATATTTTTTTTAATATTTTTCCAAATCTTGTAACACTAAAAACTTCCACTACAAGGTGTTTTCCTTGTAGCGTTCCTTACTATTGGCTTTCTAATCAAATGATGTTCAATCTAACTTTCCCCCTTCTCTTTAACTAATTTTTTAGTACTCCATTCTACCTCCTTTTATCCAAGATGGTCAATATTTGGCTCAGTGAAACCAAATGAGTAACCAAGGCCTAAATAAAAGGAAGAACAATGTAATACTTGGTTTCAAGTCCTCCGATTGAGTAATGTATTGTGTTATTTTATAGAAGGACGGAGCACCAAAACAATTAAAAGAGGTTGGAGTGCCTAGGATATGTAATACTTGATCATTATTAATAATAAAATACATTGTTGGTTTCTATATGGACAAGGAGAAGAGTTACAGAGGGATATGATTTCACGAGAGAGGGGGATTAAGGGGCTAAGTCTTTTTCTTATTAATTTTTTTACCCATAATTGTTTTAATTGAGACAAGTGGTTACATGAGCTTCGTGGGGAAGGCCATGTGGCTCTTGATTTCCAAGTAAATATATAAACCCATCTTTGTGTTTTTGGGGGGTTCACTCATTGTTCATTGTTCATTGTTCATTGTTCACACACTTCAATATGTTCACTCCCCATTCACTCTTTCACTATTTCATTATTCATCATTCATTCATGTTCTTGGTTGGGACATGGGGGAAAACTACTAAGGAAGGAACTCATTGTTTGTTGTTTGTAGTATTTGTTGTTGTATTTAAGCCATGAGTTAATGCCTGCATGTCTGAGATGGATGGGCATGTGTTAATTTTTGTTCACAACTGTGAATTCTGAGAGTCCCTCCATGGAGATTCTTGATCGGATACACTAGAGCCCTGGAAGGAGGTGGAACACATGAGGGACTGTGTGGCAGAGAAGGGAGTCTATTCTCTTGGGTTGTGCATGTTAGAGAGAAGAGAGTTGGTGTACTTTGGATTGTTGTCTATTGAGAAACTTGTATGAGCTTGAGTGCTAACTAGTTTGGGACACTGAGTGACACCTCGGAATTGTCCTCATGGATTCAGAGCCTTGGCTCGAGGGTGACCTACTGTTGAGACTTGGAATAACAACGTCTATGGTTTGGTGGAACATCCTTGGTTTGCAACCGGTTGGTGATTGAATTTGTTTAAGATAATTTCTCTTTGTCATGGTTTCCTTTGCTTGTATATTTATTTCTGTTGTGTATTAATAATTATTTCTAAAATTTGTATTTATAATATGCATGCTTGTTGGTTATTGTTGGGCATGGAGAAATATTCATTTCTTTTATGTTGTAACATGAATCTTGATTATTGCATGTGACTATTTCATGCTTCTTTATTATTTAGTTGTTATCAGAGTTTTGAAATCAATTTTCAAGTGTGTTTTGAAGTTCTGTGGCCATCCTATCGGTGGTTGGGTACGTTACATATTGGTATCAGGGATTTTGGTTGAAACATTGAACTAGTATGGGTCAAAACAAGTGTGAATTGGGAAGATTCGGTGTCACATATTTCAATATATGTGAATTTGGGGGAAAAGGTGGAAAATTGGAGAGAAAAATCCCGAAATTTGTGGGAAAATTCGAGTTTGAAATAATTCAGAATTGTCTGAGAAGTTAATGTATTTGATCTACATATTTGCATATCTGAATTCAACCTAGAAGGTCAAACAAATTGTGTTTTAATGGTTCATGTAGTGTGGGGAAAAGTTTAGATATTCGATGGTCGAGATCGTGTTCGATCTCAAGTTCAGCGACCTAGATTCTCCCTTAATAAATTAAAAAATTGATAAAGTTTTGAAGTTTGACATAGTTATGAGATCAACATTTTAGATTCATTTCAAAGGTTTGGAAAAGGAGTAAGATTGATGGTTTGCATTTGTTTTCATCCATTTGGGAATTTGAAGAAAAGAAATAGTCGATAACATCTTGGTTGGGAGATTAATGGCCCAGATTCACTTGGGTTTTGGCTGAAATTGTCTAAGTTTTGGAAATAACCATCTAAGATCATTGATGGACGATGGATCATGGATCAACGAGTTTAGTGAAGTGTTGAAGTTCAACCAAATGACATCAAAGATCCCTAGTGTCCAATGGATCGAGAATCGATAAGTTTTGTGAAGTATTCAAGTTCATCCAAATGACATCAGAGATTGTTGATGGTCGATGGATCGAGGATCAATGAGTTTGGTGAAGTGTTGAAGTTCAGTCAAACAAAATTTGAGATCACTGATAGTTGATGGATTGGGGATTGACAAATTTAATGTAAAGTTTGTATTCTTCCAAGAGAAGTTGTCAATGGTCGATGGAGAAAAGAAGGTGATGCCTCAAGATAACAAACTGAGGAAAATTAAGTCAAATTGGGATGAAAATTATGTTTTTTTTTCACAAAGAGGGGATTTACAAAACTGTCAAAAAGGGCCATTGTCTAATTCTGCTTGGATTTGTCAAAAATTTCAAAATAGTGGTTTTTAAATATCTGGGTCCAGATCATTGGCAGAGGTTGAGATTAAGATGAAACTCTTGGGGAGAGTCTAGAAAGAATACATGCAAATAAACCATGAAGTAACTAAATAAATCCTATGGGGATTTGAATGGGGATGTTGAAATAAGCCAAAATCCACTATTCTGGGCCACTTTTTTTTTTTTTTTTAGATTTTCAGAGGAAGAAAAGTGACCTTAGATGACAAAACTGGAAAATTTTATTTACTCAACATTTTATATAATCATTGATACAAACAATTTGTTTTAGTGAAATGTTTCCTTAAGTGCACAGAATGGGAGATAGCCAGTTTTGCTAGAAATTCTAATTCTGGAAAAAGGGGTGCAAAAGGACAAAGTTGTAGATTCCATATTGTTGTAGTTTTTGACTGGTGTATCATATTGAAAATAAGATATTTTATAAAAATTCCTTGTCATTATTTTTATCTATGTCTCATATAAATTTTTCTCTAGATATTGACATATTTTATTCTATAGTTGACATAAGTTGGAATTTCAATAAAATTGCACGAGTGGAGAAATTGCATAAATGGGATGAAAATGGATTTTTCGGGAAGCCATAACTCTTAGCTAAAAGATTGGATTGGGGCATGGGTATAGTCGTTGGAAATTTTATTTAGATGAGAATAACCTTGAATTATTATAATTTGGATAATGAAGATATATTTCTTCATGAATTGACTCAGCAGAAAAAGGACATGTAGCATTATTTGAAAAAATTTCTATAATATGCATAATTCTAACAAAATGGTTGCTTATACATTTTCAAGAATTAGGGGATATAAACATATCAGTTCAAGATAAGAATGCAAATTTAGGACATGGAGGAAGGAAAGGGAGCCTTCGTTCTTGATAAAGAATCCAAAGGTCAAAATATCAATGTTGGTAATGCAGAGACCGAATCAAATGGGCACAAGAGAAGAGGGGAACAAGAAACATTAATACATCATAGACATCATAGAATTTCCTGTAGAAATCATAGACATCACTCACCTCCTTACTCAACAAGGAAAGTTTATGCATCTGAAGACTCCATAAGTAGTCCAAAAATGTCTCATGTTAGACACCAAAGAAGAAGACATGAATTAGACAGTTTGCAAGGAGAGTTGTTGATCCAGAAGGATCCAGAACTCTCATAGAGGCCTAGGAAGATCTAGAATGCTCACATAGGTCCAAGAGGATCCAAAAATGATCAAAATTGTATTCTATCAAATGCTCTTGAAAATGATTCCATTGCATCGAGCTCAATGATGGTTTTCCAACAACACAAAAATTACCTAAATAGAGTTTGTATGTAAAAGTTATAGCCGATCAAAGTTTTCATCAACAAAGAAAAAAAGTCAAATTCAAGGTGAAATGTGTCTCCACTGGAGGGGTGACACATGGCACAACTGTATAGATCATACGATGTTGACGTGGAAACACCACAGAGTGCTAGGTGGCACATCGTACAACTGACTGAGCAGGTGACAAGGTGACCATACAGGCATAAGAGGACAAGTCAAATTTTTACACATGGCGTACAAAGAATAGGTGGACCAAAGAGAGGTTTCCACATGGTAGTCTCCCATTGGCCTTCTCTAGTCATGGTTGATCAAAATTTTGGAGGTTGACTTGAGTCGAACCCCCGACCTCAAATCTATAAGTATAATGACTTACCATTACACCACAACCGTGTCACTTAAACACTATTGGCATGAATTTTATTTCAGTTGGCTTGAATTTTAGCTGGTGGGAAAAGTGGGTTGTGGGATAATCCTTGGTCCAAGGTTTAGTCAAAATCCAATATAACCATGCCCAAGAATCACGGGAGGGCTAAGAAACTCTGCCACTAAACATAACTACAACATACTATATATAACATATATATAATTTATAAAGAGACAAAGGGGGAGAGGTATGTGAGGTCTAACCAGTGACCTCCTCCCAAGTGTATCAATGCCTTAACCAATGTGTCATGCACACCACTTGTTGCAGAGATTCCACACAGATAGGTTTTAATGTAGATGCCACTGGTTACCAAAGGTGAAGTCCTTGGTCAAGTCTGTGGCCTATTTAAGACTAAGCATGGATACCGAGACATACACAAATCATTATATAGGTACAAATTATGAGGTATAGATAGTGCATTGAAGTGCGTTCCATGAGTTTCCTAGTCATGATGTTGTCTTGATTTGCATGTTGAGGAGCACTATCTCCAAACATAGGCTTGTTTATACTCATTTTTCTCCTTTTCTCGAGAGTAGTATGATGGTGATGTTATTTTTGTGCTAATATGTTGTCTATGAAAGTCTTAGTCCAAATTTTCATTAATGAGCTCCATAGTGCATCGTTTGGAGTGTAAAGAGGGTAAAATTGAGCCAGATCAGAATATGGTCAATATTATACTCATTTTTCTCATAATTTTGCAAGGAATTCAATGGAATACTCTATTTTTGAGTTTGAGTGGTGAAATTGAAGAGTGACTTCAAATTTGTCTTTGTAATTCCATTTTGTATTGTAATTTTGACATTTTAGATTATGAAAAGCAGTCTCATTGTTTAAAAGGGATCTTGGAGATGTAGTAAACTCTGTCACCAATGTCATATTTTGAGTTCTTTTTATTTTCGGTTGTGTTATCTCATTATTCTTAATTTATTCAGCATTTTATAAGGTTTTTTATAATAAGCACATCATCAGGTGTTCTACAAATCACCTCAATATGATCAATAATTATTTTGAGTCAAGTTATATGCTAATATAGGTTTTTAAAGATTAATATTGGTATCTAAGGATTTTCGGATCAAGTGGTATCAGAGCTAGTTTTGACGTGTATTTGCAGGTTTATGTGATGAGGTTCAAGACTCAAGTTGGTGAATGTGTTTGAAATATCTCAATATATATATTTTTTTGTAGAAGACAACATGAGTAAATCTCTCATGAAGTTAAGGATCTAGAAGGACATTAACCAACAAATTCAAAAGGAGAATTATGAATTAAGGATGCAACTACAATATCTCGAGGAGGAGAAGAATAAGCTTAAATATTGATTGATATGTCATGAGGAATTCCATAGAGGTATTTTTCATGAGTTAGAAAGAAAGTTGTAGACTAAGGATCATATATTGGCACCACCATTCAGGGAAGCTAGGAATGTAGAGAATGAAAATTATTCGATGCAAGAGAAACTATCTCCTTCAAAAGGTATGATGGAGAAATATGATTCCTTGTATTCTTCTTCTCCCCATCAAGATGGAGAATGCTCAAGGATAGCTGAAGTGAGGAGAACTTCTAATGAAGAGGTCCTTCATAAGCAGTTAGTCTTACCTTCCAGCCCAGGAAAATGTAACATATGTAAGACATATCCAAGAAGAGATGTGCATTCTAAATAGGGTGTGTACATTTCCCACTAGTAATATTGGTATATGGTCTATGTATCCATGTGCTTCAAGTGGAAATAGTAACCATAATATGGAGAAATGTCGAAGAAGACAATACGTGCGAGAAAACCCATCTAAGAAGAAGGACAAAGGAAAAATTAATTTCCCAAGACAAAGAAAAAGGGGGGATGACAAGAAGGGATCATGGTTCCAAGATGGGAACAAGAAAATCTTCTCTTACTATGGTAAGTGTGTAAATCAGATACATAAGTGTTGGATTATTTATCCACACTTATGTCTGAAGTAGAACTGTAATGATGAAAAGGCATCTGCAAGAAGATGGGAAACAACTACAAGTGAAGTTAATAGTCTTGTTGAAAGGTTCAAGAAATAATACTTCTTAATGGTTGGTTTTAATAGTGTGACATATGAAGACATCAAGGTATGGTTTGTGGATAGTGGCTCATCTCACCACATGACAGGGATGATATCAATATTATTGACTTTCTCAGAGATCGACACAAATTTCTATGTAGGATATGGAACTAACAGCAAACCAACAATAAGAGGGTTTGGATATGTAACATTATAGCTCAAGTCAGGATGATTTATGGGAATATAACATATGTTATATGTTCCATATTTGAAAGTAAACCTACTCTTAGTTGCAACTTTTGAAGATGAAGAATATGCAGTCACATTCTAGTATGGACAAGTACTTTTGTATTCAAGGGAATCTACTCAAGACACAACAATAGTGCTTGGTGTTCAAAAAGAGAGGTTATAATGGTTTCTTGGATTTAGCATCAGATTCTACGTCAAATTCAATGTTTGATTCAACATTAGCGTTAGAGGCATTGTTTGATATAGGAAGCTATGAAACTCCCTCTAGTACTAAGGGAAGGATGATTACATGAATAAAACCATCTATCATAAAATATTTCATTGTAAATATGTATATTTGTAAAAATTGCAAGTTAATATGCATATGTTGATACCTTATAAATCTGTTTCTCTTGTTGTATTAGAAGGCTTGTAAGCCACTCATTAAAAATGTTAAGAGTGAGAGGATTCTTGTAATATTTATGTATATCCTACTTATACATTTTAAGAGTTAAAGGAATCTTGTAAAGGTTTCTATATATCCACCTTATTCCAGAGTGAGAGAAGTCTCATAGGGATTTCTATATAGCCTCTCTTTGAAAACTTGTAAGAGTGAGAAGGATGTTATAGATATTTTAAGCCTTTTGAGAACAATGAAGATAAAAGTAATTTCCTTGTTATCAACTAAGAACTATATATGGATCAAATTGTCTAAGACAACATTCTTATTCTGAAGTATTGAAAGCGAAGGAATAGAAGGATGTAGGAAATTGGAACATGTAGATCAAGAGGGGAAAGAGCATCATAGTAATGTAAATATTCCTAGAGATGGTAGATATAAGAGGTATACACTTGTAAATCAATATGTTATAAGAATCTCCAAGATATTATGTCATGTTCATGTAGATGTATACCTTGAGCAAAAGAAAGTTAAATAATACAAATGTATACAAAGAATATATAGAGAGTTTCTTTCGAGGAAGGAGAGAGGAAATGCACAGGGAGTTCATTTAGAGACTCCTCCATATACATCAGTAGTACATGAACAATGAATCCAAGATGATAAATGAATAGATCAACATTTGACTTGGTTTTATGATTGTTGAGATAGACTATCTTCAACAGAGAAGGAGATGGGAGTAGATGTTGAGTACAAGATTCAAATTTGGATAATACAAATATTTTGTGAGAATAATTATGTTATGGAGGAATCTATGAGCCAAAACAAAAGTTATATTTAATTAGCATTAGTTTCCAAAGAGCTAGAGTCAAATCCATATTCCATAGAAGTAGACATAAGTACATTGATCTAGTGTCCAAGACCAAGATGAAAATTTAGTCCCAAAATATTCAGCAAGGTGGAAGAGTGAAACAAGATTTTCATCACTAAGTTACTAAATAAGAACATTTTAGTAAGGTGGAAGAGTGAAGAAGAGTTATCATCACTAATTTGTTGAAATATTCATACTTTTGGAGAAACACAAGTTCTTTAGTGAGAAGGTGTGATCTTGGAGGATCTGAAATGCTCACAGAGGTCCAGAAAGATCCAGAATGCTCACTGTTGGGCTCTAAAGATGTCCTAAAAACAACCTTAGTTTAACATTAATTTATCAACCCGAGGATTCGTCTTCTATTTCAAGAATATCAGCAAAGTCTATGTAGATAGCTCGTAGAGGCTAAAATCGCGTAGTTAAAGCAAATATGAGTTTATCAACAATCAAGTTCCTCACACATTCATTAAGTTTCTAAAGCTAAGATCCTACTAAACAGGATTGAAATATGATCTACAATGTACTATGAATTGAAGGCATGAATTAAATTGTTGAATTGATCTAATTAAGGGACAAGAATTGAATCTGATATTAAAGGCGTGAATTGATCTAATTTAAGAAACAAGAAATGAATCTATGAAAACAAGATGACCTATTGATGACTATCTAATTTACTGGAAAGGAATAACTTAATACTGTAAATTGAGGCAGAACAGTAATTGAACAACAACTGCTAACTAAGTAGAAGGAACAACAAACACTAATTAAGCGAAAGGAACAAATGCTAACTTAACGGAAAGGAACAACAATTGCTAATTTAATTGAAAGGAATAACGCATGTGAAAATGAGAGGAACTCTCAAGCAGTAAACTACAACAAACGAAATATGGAATAACAATCGACAACATTCAAAGGAAAACATCTATCTTTTATAAGCAAACAGTATCAGAACATTGAGACGCTTATGAATTATCTTTAACGATGATAAAGAGGATTTAAAGTTCGAAACATAAGTCAAACTGATAAAATAAAGATTAAGACAGTAACTCCTTCAGACTGAGCCCTCGGTCCTTAGAAGCACTTTTACTAGAAACTCAATATTTGTAAATGATGGAAACGTTCAAAACCTTTATTAACTCCATAATTGAAACAATATTTATAGAAACTGTTTGCGCAGAGCAATTATGAATTCTGAGTGCTTAGATATAATTCTTATATTATTCTTCCAGGATTCACTACTCTTTATATATTACAAAATATGGGTAAATAAAGATATCCTAAGGATCGAGAGACCATCAGGATCATTATTACTATTTTTGAAGTTTACAAAATAGAGAACTAATCTCTCTTGAAACTGCTTCTCGCTCCATATCTTTAGCCTCCAATAGCTTGTGCATCTTAGAAATCTCTTCTACTATCATGAGTTCACCAAGATTTACCCATTCCTGTAACAAAATCAAACAATTCCAACCATATTTTATAATTTATGAACTTCAACTCAATGATAGTTCTAAGAGACATTTTAGTCATTTCCTATCCTATTTTATTCCTAAGTAACAAAAAAGTTAGTCAAGATGATGTCATAAACTCATGGAAATGAGGAGAATATATGTACCTTTTCATAACCCAACATATCCCCCATCTTACCTTCTTGCATGTCCTCATGCAAGATAAGTTCCTACATGTAGAGCAATGATGATGTAAGGAGGAAAAGTTGGTTCATCAAGTGCCCTGAATCCATTTTTTATTCCGAGTTCTCTGAAAGAAGTGTCTTCCCTCCTTTTATTAAATTGATAATCTCTCTGGTAATCCCTTGGAGGAAACCAAATAAGAGGGGGATTATATCTACACCCAATCCAGGCAGGTCCTTCCTCCTAGATCATTCTAGCATATCTTTCTTATGAATGTGGATGCAAAGAAGTTTTTGAAACCAAAGGGATCTCTAATCTTTACTTCAACTGGGGAGACATCCCACCTTAACTGGGATCTAGAAAGAGCTTCTTCTTTGAATTCCCTAAAGTAGGCTATGCCTGATCGTATAACATGTTGATGAATAGGGCCTAAAGAGATTCTCAGTCCTTCCCTTTTCATGAATGTCCTATGTCACATAATAGTTGGAAAAGACTTTGGTGGTTCCCCCCTGACCCAGAGATCTAACCCAGTTTCTCTCTTCATGAAAGTTTTGTGGGCCTTGGCCCACCTGACTTGATTTTTAGTGAAGGATAGGAACGCTTGAAATTGGATGTCCCCAATAAAGGGACCAGGATTATCTTTGTTGTTGTCTTCCAAAATGAAATTATGAAAGTACAGTTCACACAGGAAATATTGTACTTTCTCTTCTTGCTCCCTAAAACAAGACACAAACTCAGAGATAGTACTGAATTTAATCAGTTTACCCGCTTGAATAGATTTCACCCTCAGCAACATGTAGCATTCTAATAAAAAAAGAGCATAATTGGTAGCAGGAGCTCTACAATCTATTGCATCAGTGTAGATATCACAAATCTCTTTGATTTTCTCCAAAGCTTTTTCCAATTGCCCTTGTACCGTCTTTGTCTTCCCTTGAGCCTTAGTCAGCTCAGCATACGTCTCATTTTTTTTGGTTGACATGGTTTTGAGTTGTTTAAAAAATCTTTGGTGCTCTGTCATGGTCACCATTTCATATCTGGTCTAGGTCAAGGCCTGTTGGGCTTGTACCAGTTATGCTTCTAGTATTTTAGTGATGGCACTCTGATCTTGAAACTAAGATACCTCTTTAGTCTGATAGGTTGCTTCATTCATTATTGGAATTACTGTCTGAGTTTCTGCATCTGTGGTCTCCATAGGAGTGGCAATTACTCCCTTAGGTTGAGCAACTGTTCCTTCTAGAATTTCTGGTTGAGCCTCTATTTCATATGCTCCCAAAGAAATTTCCTCTTCATTTTGAACAACTACCCCTTCTGTTGTTGTAGTCTCATTCCGAAGTTCCATTTCTATTGTTTATTCAAGGATATGCATCTCTATCTGTGTTCCTATAGAATTCGTTTGGACTTCCCTCCTAAGAAGAGGGTTCCTTCCCTGTGCTCTATGGCTTTTGGCCTTCTTTCTTTCATGGATCTTATCGACTTGTTCCAGTTGTTTTATTAGTTCCTTGATAATTTCCTTAAGCTTGCCAACTTTCTACTTTAACACTTTAATCTTTTAACCCTTCTCTTCAAAAACTTGTTCTCGCATTTTAACTTTCTAATTCTGCTGTGGCTTTTTCCTGATTTCTGTTTCTGGGAGCTGTTAGAATTTTCCTCACCTTGATTTGTCAATAGTGGCTCTTCTGCTTGCTCTAACAGGGTATTTACCTTAGTATGAGGTTCTTCTTGTGTTGCATCATCTGGGAGTGACATCTTAGTGTTAGGGAAATCTTTAGCAGGGTTCGAAGGAGAGGCCGGGGCCTGGATTTCTTCTGGCCTGTTTGTGTCTCTGCTAATTGAGGTCCCTAAACTCCCTAAAACCTGAGCTATCTCTACCTCATAGATTTTCAAAAATTGTTCTGTGAGGTGTCCCAACGCTGGTTGGGTATCTTCCTGATCGTTTCCTTGTGGTGTTTTGTTCTATTTTCTCAATTCCCTGAACCTATAAGGGATGCTCTGTTATGTCTTGAATTTCTTCAGGTTGTTATGTTGTATCCTGAATTTCTTCAGGCTATTTTGTTGTATCCTGAATTTCTTCAGGCTGTTCTATTGTATCTTGAATTTATTCATGACGTCTTATCCATCTAATTCTTCTTTTTCCTTCAATTGGAGCTTTAGGAGCATCCATTGCTCTTTTTCTCTTCCTCATTGATGTCTTTGCTTGTGAGGCTTGAGTCTCTACAAATTGGACGGGGTCTGCCTTGACTTTAGGTTGAGGAGGTGGAAGTTTCATTTGGGAAACAGGTTCCCCTTCCTATGCTACTTCAATTCCCTAGGTTGGGTCTTCATGTTGTAATTCAGGTTGATCTAATTGTAAGGGCCTATTGGCCTCAATAAGACCCCCCCAGGTCATTTGAGTTTGAATTAGGGCCTTATTTTCTATCAGTTTTACCAATCCATGGTGGTTGATTATGGTAATGAGATATTTTTCCTTATGTGTTCTTATAGAGACCTCATGTAACATAGCATTTAGAAAAAATGGTAAATTGATTACTAGTCGTTGTTTGAGCACAGCTAGTAGTTTGTGGTGGCATGGGCGGATCACATCATATCATCTTTCGTAGGTGATATATATATGTATGACACCTGCCAGCTCTTTCCAGGGTTCGCTGAGAGTGCTGGGGTTAAGTCCCTTTTCCTTTTTATCCAATTCCTCTCCAGGGTCTACGAAGGATTCTACAACTTCTTTAAGCGTTGAATATCTTCCAGACCATTGTATTCTTGTATTAGGAAGGCTCGTAACCTTTGCTGCGATTTCCTAAGTGACTAGAATTTGTATATCTCGAACCATGGAGGTCTCTCCCTACAAGTTCTGAAAGAATTCGATCGTGATGTCTGTATCATATCCCTGCAACCGATTGAAGTACTTTGTCCACCCCAAACGGTGTAGGATTTATCTTGCATGCTTAGTTAGCTGTAAGAGTGTTGGTTCTTGTCACACACTTCGGCCTCCCATATTTCTGTAAGAAAGTGAGGACAACTAATGTTCCTTGTTGCAGCTTAACTCAACCAGATTTTTGAAAACAACAGTCATAGAAAATATAGAATGACATTGAGTGTATATAGAAAAATGTGCATTTTTTTAATTATGCATTCATTGGAATCTATCAGTAAATGTGTCAGGCATATTCCCCCCCATAAATGGAAAGGTCAGCCTCGACTATCAAATGTATGAGTGTAAAAATGTTGGGGAGTGACTGTGAGGTGCGATTGATATGTTGTCGCCGCTACTGGAAAAGACAATCATTAATAACTTTAAATCTAGCACTTTAACAGTACTTAACGATAATCATCACTTTCTGTGATAAATTCGGATTATTATACCCATGGTAAAAACCCTTTGAGGAAAAAGATTCCGAATGATTTTAAATTTGTTCACATGTGTAAAATTTTCCACATATCATAACGTTGTTTTTTTTTTTTACGAAAACGGATAGTGATATTGAATAAAAAGGTGGACTAGCCATTGATTTGGTTACAAAAGGGCCACGCTTGTCTGCGTGTTTGCCTGCCTGGAGTATCCTCCTATTCCTATAGTAGTAGACTATAATTCTTAACTTAAAATTCTATCATAACTTAACCATATACAGTGTTATTTACAGCGTTGGCTTCTATACAAAATGCCAAACTTGCTGATGAGGGAAGGCCACGCTTTCTTGCTATAAGACTAGATTAGTTTTCAGGATCTTGCTTCCAATCATTGTTGAGTTGAGCCATTTTTGCCTCCAGCTAATCGATTCGTTCCTCGAATTCCTGTTGGGGGTTCTTGAGTTCCCTGTGCAGTTTTCCCAGCTCCTCTGTAAACCCAATTTTGGTTGTGGTAATGTCCTCTTCTAACTTCTCCATATGCCTTCCTGCTTCAGAATCCAAGTTTTCAAGGAAATCCAGCTGGAATTGAAGCAACTGCTTGAGATTTTCCAGCGCTGTGTCCATCGCTTTGAGTCTTTCCTCAGTGTTGGGCTTACTGTCTGAGCCTGATGCTATTTCTGGATGCCTTTCGCTTCTTCCTGCGCCTTGATGCTTCGCTGGGGAATACTCCAGAGATCTCTGCAATGGAATGGGATGAGTCTGAGGGGGCACCTTCAGTTTATTCCCTCCTTCCTCCATCCTCATGATTTCCATTCGATTTGCTGAATCCATGGGGTATAGGTGAGCTAAATTCCTATCTCTGCCTTATTTGAAGCTCGCTTCCGCATTATACTATGCCTTGTCCCCTTCGCCCAACTTGTTCTGACGCGATTTGACCTGATTGATGTCCCCGATTTCCCTGTCTGCTGATTCATCTTGCTTTTGATCTTGACTTAGGAGTGCGACTATCATGGTTCAAGGTAGTTCCACGCTGGAAATCATGTCAGTCACCTTCAGAATTCCTGACGCCAAGAGTGTGCCTTTGTTGGATTCTGCGTCTGCTTTCCCATTTAGCTCTCTTAGCACATGGTATAACTTATAAGATTTAAATTTCCTTAGCAGGAGATGTATCTTGTCCAAGAGGTTGTTAAAAATCGCACTCTGGGTTTTAGAATGCCGAATTAATGCTTGTATTACCACTTTGGAGTTGCCAATTATAACCAGGTCCTGGATCCTATGCCTTTGTGCTTGAAGTAGCCCCTGCCAGAGAGCCAAGGCCTTTTCTCTATTATTGGATTCGATTCCTAAACCCAGGGCGAAGTTTATTGTTGTTGCTTCGAGCGGGTTTTCTATTATCCCTCCTCCTCCAGCTTGGCCCGGGTTTCCTTTCGAAGCCCCATCAAAGGCCAGGATATGGGCTTTACTCCTTGCTTTCCAATTAGCAAAATCTTGTTTGTCTTTCTTGATTTCCCATTCCTCTTTAATTGTAATGCTAGCCTGTATGCCCATGTGACATTGGATTTTAAAGTGGTTCAACCAGAGTTCCTCTGGTGCTTCCAGCGTTTGGCTGTTTTTTGTCTGGTGTAAATAAGGTGCAGTTTCTCCAAAGAGCGCATGAATTTTGGTTATCACGAGGGTTGTGCTCCTTTTGTTGTCCCTGAAGATTTTGTTGTTCCTTTCCAGCCATAGGCTCCACAGGATGAACTTTGGGAGAACTTTCCACAGAGCAAAGGCCTGGCTACTTTTTTTAGTTTTGAAAGGGTAATAGGAGTCCCATTGGAGGAGAAGACTTCTTGTGTCTAGAGGGAGGCTGATGGAGCTTTGTGTTCCTGGTGCTAGCTTCCAGACTTATTTGGAGTATTCACAGTTGAGAAGAAGGTGGTCTGTAGTTTCTTCAGCATGTAGACAAAGGGGGCACCTGTAGGGGCCTTCCCAACCCCGTATTTGAAGATTTTCCCCTGTTTGGATGTTATTCTGTGCAAGGGTCCAGATAAATAAGTCAATTTTTGGAATGGACTTGAACTGCCAGATTGCTCTTCAGATGGTCGGATTGGGCATGATGTTGGGAACATTAATGATGAGGTGGTAGCCCTCTGCAGTGGTGTAGGCCTTGGCTTTCCCTCCCCAACCTCTTTCGTCCTATCCTCTATTTTTGAGGGGGGCTTTCCCTTGAAGATAGAGTTGTAGGGTGCTCCAATCCCTTTCAATATCAGGTGGTCTGTTGAGCACTCCCCACCTTTGCCATGTCATAAAATTGTCCTCCCCCCAAGTGGAGATGTCAAAAAGAGTAGTTATGTTTTGGCTATCCATCCAATCCTTGAGACGTAGCAGATCCTGTCTCATCCCTAGGGGGGGATCTCCCATGATTGAATCTTGCCAAATTTTGATTTTCTTTCCACTTCTTGGCACCCAGGTGAGATGAGGGATGAAGTGGGGCAGTGCCTTTTTGCAGAGGGTGAAAATAGGGGAACCTTTTGATTCCCTGCATGGAAAATCCAAGCATCGGCTCCTAGGTCCCCTAAAATATTTTTTCCAAAGTGCAAGTTTTCTCCAAGTTGGTTTGCCAATGACCATCATCCACAACAACCTTCCCCCCAAAGCCAGGTTTTGAGCTTGGGTTTTTTTGAAGTTAAGGCTGCCTTCCAAGAGAGGTTTTGAGGTTTTTTCCTAGTTTATCAGATGCAGTTTCCTTCTTGACTGT
Source organism: Picea engelmannii (assembly GCA_009831015.1). NCBI lineage: Eukaryota > Viridiplantae > Streptophyta > Pinopsida > Pinales > Pinaceae > Picea > Picea engelmannii. Next base: position 44,044 of record ML792106.1, on the reverse strand, counting down.
TTCCTCCTTCCCACAAGAAGCGTATTTGGAGTGGTTCAATTTTTTGGATGACGGAGGCAGGGGATAAAAGCAATGAGCTCTGATAGATAGGTATGCTGGTCAACACGGCTTTAATCAGGAAAAATTTCCTTGCTAAATTTAACCAGTTCGCCCCCAGGAAGAAAGTTTATTTTTTAAATTGTTTATCAGTTGATTCTAGTGTGAAGCTTTTGGGACAGATTTGAATATAGGAATGCCCAGGTATTTGAAGGCCTCCTAGTTGGTTTGCCCTTCCATCCCCAAAACTCTTGTAATTCCCAACATTTCCTTTGGCGTAATATTCCATCCATAAATTTTTCTTTTGGCCTGTCTTATTTCACTTCCTGAGACTGCAGCATAAGCTTCCAACTCTTATTTAAACTTCTTTGCTATTATAGGGCTTGCACCTCCCAATAGAAAAGTATCGTCCGCAAATTGCGCATGATTTATGTCTTTCACCCCTTCTACGATTCTCAATCCCTGGAGGTTATTTTGGACTTGGGAATTTTCCAGCTGATAGCTTAGGATTGAAGCTTGGATTGCATAGAGAAGGGGTGAAAGGGGGCAGCCTTGCCTTAAGCCCCTGGAGGCTTGGAAGAACTTTGTTACTTTCTCATTCACCATAGGAGCTATCCATGGTGATCCAATATAAGCTTTTATCCAATTTACAAAAGACGGGTCAAAACCAAACTTTCTCATTACTTCAAATAAAAAGTTATGTCTAACTCTATCAAAGGCATTGGCGAGATCTAGTTTAATTATCATACCTTTGTCTTTCCTCTGGACACTTGAATGTAGGGCCTCTTGAACTAGAATGATGTTGTTGGAAATATGCCTACCTTTGATGAAGCCTCAGTTTTCTGGGACGATGAGAGGGAGGATTGTTTTGAGTCTGTTGGCTATTACTTTGGTGAGAATTTTTTAGCTTGTGTTGCAAAGGGAGATTGGCCTGAAACAATTGAAGGTGGCTGCTCCTTTCTCTTTCGAGATAAGTGCCAGGAAGGTCGATTTGGTGCTCCCGCCTAGTTTGCTGCTCTGTTGCGATTTCCTGATCATCTTGGTGAGATCCGATTTTATTATTCCCCAACACTGTTGGTAGAATCTGGCAGTAAAACCATCCGGGCCTGGGGCTTTATCTGGGTTCATTTGGTCCAGAGCCTCCTTTATTTCCTGCTGCGATACTTCCTTAGTCATCTTGGAATTGATTTCTTCCTTGATGAGGCTTGGAATAATGGAGAGCGGGTACATCTGAGGGTCTATTACTGTCCCTTACGGTTCTGAATAGAGTTATGCAAAGGCTTCAAAGGCTACTTGTTTTATACCTTCTGGATCTGCAATTGTTTCATTTTGAACCCGGATTTCTGTCACTGCTTTATAGTGCTTCCTTGCCTCTGCCTGCTTGTGGAAGTAGCTTGTATTTTTATCACCTTCTTTCAGCCAGAGGCTTCTAGACTTTTGCCTCCAATAATTTTCTTCCTCTCTATAGGCTCTGTTCCATTGTCTTTGAAGGCAGTCCTCTTGTTGCAGGCCTTCTTGCGTGATCTCCTTGTTTTCCATTTCCATTTGAAGGTTCTCGAGTTGCTTTTGAGCTTCCATGCGCGAGGTGATTGGATTTGGTTGGCCCTTTGCCCAAAATTTTAGAGTTGTCTTTAGTCTTCTTAGTTTCTCTTCCCAGACATAAAAAGTTGAGCCCTTAACAGTGCTGGTCCAAGTTTTGAAAACAAGCGGGAGAAATTCTTTGTCTTGGATCCAAGTCGGGTTAAATCTGAAAGGGATGGATCCTCGGAATTGGTCGGTTTTGATTTCTAAGCGTATGGACTTGTGGTCTGAGACACTGTGGGGTAGGATCTCTGCATTTGCTATGAGCCCCAGTAAAAGAAAGGAGCTTTGGACAAGGAATCTATCTAGTCTGGCAGCAATGTGCCCAGGGCCTATCCTTTTATTTGTCCACGTGTACAGTCCTTTGGCAGGCTTGATGTCTAATAGGTCCCAGGTTGAGACTAGGTCTTCCACCCATTCTGTGGCTGGGTCTCTCACGATGGATCCTCCTCTTTTTTCCTCCTGAGCCAGGGTTACATTTAGATCCTCATCTAGAATGATATTGTCAAGTTCATTTTGTTGTAAGAAGTCTTTTAGGGATTCCCATCAGTGTTTTTTTTCCTGTATATGTTGCGGTACATAGATGTTGAAGAGGCTTACCAGATAACCCAAGTCTTTGTGGAGGAGTTTGGTGTGAATCCAGTGCATGCATGTCTCGGAGCTGATCAAATCTATTTTGGAGGTGTTCCACAAAGTGCATAGTCCTCCTGAGGCACCCCTGGCGTTTTCGGCTATTCCTTGGCTGCCTCTCCAAAAGTTCAACGAAGATTTGAGGGAGTCTTGTTGACTCATCTTGGTCTCCTAGAGTAGTAGGATGTTTTCCTTCGATGCTTTGATTATATCCTTGAGTGCTTCCTCTTTCCTCTTGCTGCCAAAACCCCTACAATTCCAGGAGGTTAGAATCATCAGTTACCTTAGGGGGAGGAGTGGCCTCCTTGGGAGGCTTTGGCTTGCTTTCTAGTGTGCCAAACGCTGATCAACTATTTGATGGTTGGTTTTGAACCATTTAGGATGTCCTTGTAAGTTTCCTGGTCTCTTTCTGCTTTTTTGGTTTTTCTGCCTCTTCCCTTTTTTGGGGGGTGGCCAAGCTTTGCTTGCACCTTCTGAGTCACTTCCTGTCGAGATCTCCCCTTCCTCTATGTCTTGAGTTCCTTCCATCCTTTGGGGGGATTTGTTTTGCTCCCCTTATTCTGCTGGTAATTGATTGCCTTTGTCTTCAGGGGTCTGGTTTCCTCTTACTTCTTCCTCTTCGGCCTCTTTACTTGGATCTGCTTCCTCTTCGCCAAATTCCCTAGCCAAAATACTGAAGTTGTTCTCCTTCTCTTTAGTTCCTGAGTTTTTGGCTTGTGTTGGGACTATCTTTTCGCTTCTTGGTCCTTTCGTTTTAGCTTTCCCCTTTTGAGCCTGTTGCCAGCCTTCATCCCCTGCTTTCTCTATAATGGGGATCTTTGGGCAGTTCCTTTGGAAGTCGTCATATTCATGACAACCTCTACACTTGAACGGAAGCTGTTCGTAATCAAGCTTTTGGAAGTGATGTCAATCCCCAACTTTTAGGTTTATTTCTTCCGGAAGATCTACCTCCAAATCAACTTCCACATAGATCCTTGTGTAGGAGTACTGTTCTTTTGGGTCTGCTCAATCGATGTAACGCCCCAGTCCATTTCTGATTGCTTGAAGCGAGGAGGGGTTCCAGCAATGTATTGGTAGATTCGAGAGCTGAACCCAGACGGGGACGTCTTTGGGTACTTCTGAGGTGGGATCAAAGCTTGGGGTCCAGCGATTCAGATAGATCCCTTGGGTGTCCATGAAGTACAGTCCATTCCTAAAGATTAGATCTCTGTCTTCTTGGGAGATGAACTCGAAGATAAAATACCCTCTCCCAACCACATAGCACATTACATTGTTTGTGATCAACGGTCTCTAGTTCCTTTGGATCCAATTGTCTATGGATCTGGTTGAGAGCCAGAGTCCCATGAATTGACCTACTAGTCCTCTCTCTAAGAGGGAAAGTGCGACCTTCATTGGATGATCGGGGGGAAGGTCGATCTCCGGGACGACATCTAATCTCTTTACGAAACTTGGAGGATCAGAAGGAGGAAGCTTCTTGTTGTAGGCTGCAATGAGATTTCGAAAGGAGGTGGTTGGAGAGGGAGGGGGAGGCGGTTCCCCTCCTCCCTGCATGTCCATGGCGGCGGCTAGGAGCAAACCCTAGTCAAATCTTCGAGGACGCACTAGAGCGTGTTTTTTTATCGATCATGAACCTATGTGACAAATATGGTTGTTAACACAAGCAAAGGAGCTCCCACATATCATAATGTTGTTACTCTCCCCCTTTTTATTTTATTAGATATATCTGGAATGACAACCTCAATGTTGTTAATGTTTAATCCATTATTATAGTTCTTTTCATTTCAATAGATAACAATAGCATAACACAAGATCATTGAGAAATACACAATAACAAGAGACACAACATTTATCCTTGGAAACCCTCTAGGGGAAGAAAACCCAACAAAACTTTCTTATTATAAATAGCCAATACAATGCCAAGAGATAACTCAAGCTAATACAGAATATCCTCTCCCAAATATGCGCCACTCTCTCTCTCTCTCTTCTCCAACTACAATTCCAAAACTTGTCTCTTAATGAGCAAGTGAGGTGTGTGTCTAAGTGAGGTGCTAGCCTCCTTATTTATACAAATCTGGCACGTGTGAAGTGTCTCTTCATTGGCAGGGCCGACTTCTCAAACCGAGTGGTTATAACCACCTTTATTATATTCTGGGGCCTCTTAAATATATTATGGGGTCAACTTCTTCTTTTGCCTATTACAATTACAATATGACCAATCCGCAAAAGGGGATTTGGTCCTTTTACAATAGCTGATGTGATCAATCCACAATGGGGATTGCTCTAATGAACAATATATCAAATAATAATAATAATACACTTCGCAGTTACATTATTTCAACACTCCCCCTTAACAAGAAGGGTATTCTTCAACATCATCAGGCGAGAGAGAGAGCACACCATCATCAACAAAATCAAGTGGGTGAGAGGACAGCATCATCAATATCATCTTGGAACACTGACTGACGTATCTATAAATCATTGGAAGTTTTCTTCATCGGCAACATCGTCATTCTCAAAGGAATGCAATCATCATCTGCATCAATATGTATTAGTATAAAACTGATACATCATCATCATCACAGCACGAGGATGGATCATCATAATACAAGACTTGCTTTATGTCACAGCTGTCAAGATGGAAGCTCAGTGCTCATCTTGCTTTACATCATAGCAATCAAGATGGAAGAAAGATACTAGACTGGGTTTACATCACAACTTCTCAAGATGGAAGTACAGTACTAGTCTCATCTCAACATCTTTCTTTACATCACAACACTTAAGTTGGAAGCAAGATAATAGACTGGCTTTACGTCACAACTGTCAAGATGGAAGTACAGTACTAGTCTCCTCACATCGTCTTGGTTTATTTCACAACCATCATGTTGGAAGCAAGATACTAGACTAGCTTTAGGTCACAGCTGTCAAGCCGGAAGCACAGTACTAGTCTCATCTCATCGTCTTGCTTTACGTCATAGCAATAAAGCTGGAAGCAAGATACCCGTCCTGCTTTACGTCACAGCAATCAAGATGGAAGCATGATACTAGATTGTCTTTACGTTGAAGCTGTCAAGCCGGAAGCACAATTCTAGTCTCATCACATCGTCTTGCTTTACGTCACAGCAATAAAGTTGGAAGCAAGAGATGTATTATCACAACAACTACTCCTCCTTTTGAGGAAGGTCCTTTCGGACTATACCAAGCTTATCTCGAAAGTTCTCAAACTTTACATGGTATAGAGGCTTGGTCAACACATCAACAACCTATTCATCCATGCTAACGTACTAGAGCTTTATGGCTCCTCTCTGCACCATGTCGCAGATGTAATGATATCGTACCTCTATGTGCTTCGACCTATCATGGAATACAAGATTCTCTGTCATCTTTATTCAACTATGGTTGTCAAATATGATCATGGTTGCTTCCATATCTAGGTCAAATAGGCTGGTCATCAACTTTCGAATCCATATAGCTTCGCAGCTCACAGAACATGCAACAATGTATTCTGCTTCCACTATGTTGAGAGCAATGCTAGATTGCTTCCTACTCTACCACAAGATCATGGTTGATCCCAAACTGAAACATCATCCTGAAGTGCTTTTCCTGTCAGAAACACTTCCTGCCTAATCTGCATCAGTATATCCACTCAATGTGAAATCATGATCTCCATCATAGTTGAGACCACAATCTATTGTACCCTTAAGGTACCTCATCACATGTTTTGCAGCCACTAGGTGAACATGTCTGGGTTCTACCAGAAACTGACTCAAGGTGTTCATGGAAAAACAAATGTTTGGTATGGTGTTCATTAGGTACATCAGCGATCCAATAATATGTCTGTACAGTGTGGCATCAATCAATTCTGACGAAGTGTTGACCAATAGCTTCATCTTCGTTTCCATGGGTGTATTCATGGACTTGCATTCCAACATGTCGAATCTCTTAAGGATTTTAACTGCATACTTCCCTTGGTTAAGGAAGATCCTCTATGGACTCTACCATACCTCAAGACCTAAGAAATAATGCATTAGGCCAAGGTCTTTCATTTCAAATTATGAGGCAAGTCTCTTCTTACATTCAGTGATGAGATTTTCTTCTTCGGTTAAGAATAAGTCATCCACATATAGCAGTAATATAACCGGATCATCGTTCATAACCTTGAAGTAGAGGTTAGAATCTGCTTTACTCTTGGTAAAGCCCAAGCTCATCAAGAAATTGTCTATCTGGCCATACCAAGCTCTAGAATCTTGCTTCAATCCGTATAAGTCTTTCGTATAAGCTTGCAGACATGAGACATCATGTTTTCAACTTCAAATCCTTGAGGTTTCTCTATATAAACTTCCTCTTCAATGACACCATTTAGGAAAGTTGTCTTCATGTCCATCTAGTGTAACTTCCACTTCATCTTAGTTGCAAGAGCTATGATGGTTCCGATCGAAGTGTATCTGGATACAGGAGCCAATGTCTCTTCATAGTCAATGCCTTCCTTTTGAGAAAATCCACGAGCGACAAATCTTTCTTTATACTTCTCAATACTTCCATCAGCAGCATGTTTTATTTTGAAGAGCCATCTGGATGATACCACATCCTTGCTATTTGGTCTGGGAACTATTTCCCATACATCGTTCTTTATTATGGATTGGTATTCTTCTTTCATGGCATCTGCCCATTCTTTCTTCTGAATGGATTCTTCAAAGAAGGTAGGCTCCTCCTCTAGAATATCACACATCAAAGCTGTATAACTAGAGAATGGCTTTGGTCTTTTCACCTGTCTCATAGTTCCTTCAGGAACACCATACTTTTCTTCATCTTGAATAAGCTCTCTAGCCCAAGCTAGCTTTCTTTTATGAAGAATTCTCATCTGAGGAGGTTCTTGAACTTCTAATATATCATGGACCTCTAGAATTTCCCCATTAGAGGAATTTACGACTTCCCTCATTGGTTCTGCAGCTCTGGGAACCTCCCTCACTACAATTATGGGGATTACGGGTTCCTCTTCATATACTTCTTCAAGCTGGCATCTTCTTTCTTTATTGAGCAATGCATCTTCATCAAAGGTCACATCCTTGCTAATATCAATGTGACGGTGACCTGGTATATAGATTCTGAAGGCCTTGGAGACCTCACAGTATCCCACAAGTATTCCCTTCTTTCCTGAAGGTTCCAGTTTGTTTCTCTTCTCTTTTGGTATATGAATAAATACTAGGTAGCCAAATATTTTGATATGGCTTACCTCTGGTTTCTTTCTGGTGAACATCTCTTTCAGGTTCTTGAGCCCAAGTGAACTATGGTAAAATTGGTTCTGCACATATACAACTGCCATTGTTTCTTTTGCCCATAAGCACATAGGAAGATCTTGATCATGGATCATAGTCTTCACAACTTCCATTATCGTTTTGTTCTTCCATTCAACTACACCGTTTTTTGGGGGATTATAGGGAGTAGTGAGTTCCCTCTTGATCCCAACATATTTGTAGAAGTTCACAAAATATTTTGAGGTATATTCTCCTCCATTATCTGACCTGAGTATATTAATATTTATTTCAAAAAGATTCTCTATCAAGGCTTTGAATTCCTTGAACTTGTTGAACACTTCATCTTTAGATTTCAAAAAATATACCCAGGTCTTACAAGAATAATCATCAATAAATGATACATAATATACATACCCACTAATGGAGGAAGATGGCATTGGGCCACATACATATGAATGAATGAGCTCTAGGGCTCCTTCTGCTTTGTTGTCTCTCTTCAAAAAAGGGTTCTTGATGTTCTTCCCTTGTGCACATCCATTGCATATGCCTTCGTGGTTAACCTTGAGTTCTCTTAAACCTGTGACCGCTTTGCATATGTTTAGTAACGCCTTGTAGTTGATGTGAGCTAATATTATATGCCAAAGTTCACATGAGTTTTCAATGGTGTGGGTCATGGCATCCTCTGAGTGACCCTTTAGTTTATACAAGCCATTTTCTTCACTTCCAATGATGACTGCTTCATTTAAGGTTTCTCCTTTAGCCCACATAAGAACTTCTCCATCTATAAAGGAAACTCTGAAGCCTTTATTTTTTAAAGATGAAATGGAGAGTAGGTTCTTAGTCAAACCTGGTACATATAGTACGTCCTTCATCTTCAATGAATTCCCTTAATTCAGTTTGTAGTTTGATTCTCTGACTCCCTTGATGGGATATTGGTAATCATCTCCAAGTGTCACTTTCTGAGAAAACTTATTTTCTGAAATACAAGAGAGGATGTCTCTTTGTCCCGTCATGTGCTTAGATGTGGCACTATAAATGAGCCAAGTGTCCTCTCCAGGTGTTACAGATCCTAAGAGGGCTGAGATTAAGACATGATCTTTAATATGCTCTCTTATCACCTTTGCGGGTGGCTCTTCATCTTCGACTACATGGGCATGGTGCCTCTTATGTTTTCTCTTGTATTCTTCTTGTCTGGCTGGACATAATTTCACAATGTGTTCCATCTTATCAAAATGGTAGCATCGTACAGATGAGTAATCTCTTTCCTTTCGTGGTCCTTTCTTCTGAAATCTCCTTCGATGAGATTCTTTATTATTGAATTTGTTTGGCGGTTGGGGCTCTTTATGAGTCTCCTTTTGGAAGTAGGGTTTATTCCTTCCTCTTTTGGTGTGAGTAGTTAGGGCTTGATCATCATCTCTTGCTAGTATCACTTCACGGTTATCTACTCTTGTTTCTTCTTGGATGCATTCTTCCCATAGACTATCAAAATTCAGTTTCTCCGTTCTGGCACATATCATTTGGATGAATGCATCCCAAGGTCTTGTGAGACTATTTAGGGCCATAATTATGAGTTCATCTTCATCTATGGTATCTCCAATCACTTCTAACTATTCTTTGAATTCTGATATTCTGGAGAAATATTCCTGAATTGTTTCTCCTTTCTGCATCCTTGTATTCTTCAGTTGAGTTCTTAGATTCATCTTCCAGTTTATGTTATTTCCTTCATACAGTCTGGTCAAGGCATCAAACATTTCTTTCGGAGTCTTCTTAGATGACACATAAGGAATCAGGTGGTCTTTGATTGAATCTGCAATGATTTTTTTGGCCTTGATTGTGTCCTTTTGATGCTTGTATTTTTCTGCAACATCGTCGAGTTCCAGAATTTCTCCTTTGATGAATTTTTCTAGGTCATTCTCTTCAAGAATGATTCCAATCATATAATTCTAGGAATGGAAGTTTTCCACACCTTCCATCTTGTCAACAAGCTTAGTTCTTGCAGACATCTTTTACCTAGAGCTAGGAATGTGACCGAAAAATGAAAATGCTTAAAATCAAATTCTGAACATACCAGGAGGTGCACCTGGATGAGGTGAGTGTTCTAGTGTGTTTGGATCTGAGAAAATCCAACATTTTCTCCTCCAAACTTGATCTGTGGATTTTTGGACTGGTGCTTCTGGTTTTCTAGTACCTCTGGTACTCTATTACTTCTGGTACACTAGTTTTCTGGTACTTCTGGTACTTTGTGAAACTAGGGTTTCACTTTCCGAGAGATATAGCCACTGAAAAGGTGCACTGAGAGTGCCAAAGTAATCCTTGGGGGAGGGCGCACTTTTGTAGGTGGTTTTAGGGTTGAAAAGCTTCACCATCAAAAAGCCCTAATTTGCATGTACGACAACAGTGACATTTTTCACTCTTGTGAAAGATGCTTCCTTCAGCTTGGCTCTGATACCATGTTAATGTTTAAGCCATTATTATAGTTCTTCGCATTTCAATAGATAACAATAGCATAACACAAGATCACTGGGAAATACACAATCACAAGAGACATAGCATTTATCCTAGGAAACCCTCTAGGGGAATAAAACCTAGCAAAACTTCCTTATTATAGATAGCCAATACAATGCCAAGAGATAACTCAAGATAATAAAGAATATCCTCTCCCAAAGATGTGCCACTCTCTCTCTCTCTCTCTCTTCTCCAACTGCAATTCTGAAACTTGTCTCTTAATGAGCAAGTGAGGTGTGTGTCTAAGTGAGGCACTAGCCTCCTTTTTATACAAATATGGCACATGTGAAGTGTCTCTTCACTGGCAGGGCCAACTTCTCAAACTGGGTGGTTATAACCACCTTTATTGTATTCTGGGGCCGACTTATTCTTTTGCCTATTACAATTACATTATGACCAATCCGCAAAACGAGATTTGGTCCTTTTACAATAGCCGATGTGATCAATCCACAATGGGGATTGATCCAATGAATAATATATCAAATAATAATAAGAATACACTTTGCAATTACATTATTTCAACAAATGTTTAGAAAATGAAATCTCAAAACACACTAAAACTTGGTGTATTTAAGGTATACTTCGATACCACAGGTAGAGCCACTGCTGCCAGCAGGCATCCATAGCCTTGACAGGGTTTCCTTTTAACCCATAGATGAGCCCATATCTTTAATAAATGGTTTGAATTGTCTTTTCCAAGGAAGACCATTATCCTGGTTTGGTAGCCAGATGATGAAAATGCAACTCACTAGATTGTAACCAAAGTGAACAAGTCAACTCGTGATGAGATCTCTTGTCCTTTGATGAAAAAAATGCCAAAGGCCATTGCCTTGGTGTGGTAGCCATAGTGGGAATGTCACTTATGTTATTATCTGATGAACATGGTAGGTTGGCTCGTGATGAGACCCCCTATTCTTTATGGAAAAATATTATTACTTTGTTAAAAAAAACTTTTCTTTGATTTTATTTTTTTAAGGGCTCTATCAAGGGAGGCTCATCTACTCCTTAAGAGTGAGGGATGGTGTAAGAAGTGTAATAATTCCAAGTAAGAATGCATTTAAGATTTCTTATTATGATATGAAAGAAATTATCATTCAAGTATATGTAGATATATAAGGGAAAGAAACGAATTATGGTGGTTAATGAATTGTGAACAATTTTTAAAAGGATTCAGAGAAATTAATCCAGAAATAGTTTATTAAGGTATGTTAAATGATCCACACCAAATGACAGATTAGAGCTAGTGCTAAAGAAAAGGAATCAATGAAGGTCATACCCAAAGGAGTTACTGACATAATCAATGGCATGTTTTAAGGAAGAAGCCACAATAAAAAATCGTGAAAGGAACAACAAAGGAACAACAATCATTCTTTTTAAAAGGAATGATAACGATTTGCAAAGGAAACAACGATCATATGAAAGTAACAACAATCGTTCTTTTCAAAGGAATGACAATTGTTTCATTTTGAGTGAACAATATTACGTACAAAGGGAGCAATAGTCGTTCTTTTCACGGGAACGACAATTGTTTCGTTTTGAGTGAACAATATTACGTATAAAGGGAACAACAATAGTTCCTTTCAAAGCAATGACAATAGTTTCATTTTGAGTGAAAAGTAGTGATGATCATCCATCTAATTAAGTGATTAAAACTCCCAAAGGCATTTTTTTTAGTGAATCTATAATTGATTAGTCATCAACAAAATTCATTCAATTACTATGGGTAAGTTTATGCAATAATCGAAGTATTAGATCGTCTATAAGCATGTTCATTTTCTTGTAAAGACAAGGGTTATATTTTTTCAGTTTTTGCAATGCAGGATAAAGGTAAAGAACATAAAAGAGTGTTTAATTATATTCATTATAGTCATCTCTTCTAGTTTGTATTTTTTCAAATGACTTTCCTATAAAAAGAAAAGCTAAAAACTCAATCAAATCTGTAAAAAAAACTATATGCAATATATACAGTAAAAAAAATTCATCATTTATGGAGTTGAGGCTACTAGGTTACCTTCCCATCCATCCAAAATATGAACAGTAGGGTCCTTACTTACTTCTTGGCAGAAGGATTCTTTTGAAGGCGACTGATGGTAAAGTCATAGTCGATGTCCATTGACCAAAAAGGGAGACCTAGACCCTTCGATGGTAATTAAAGTGACAATGCCATTATCATGAACTTCATTAATTTCATATGGTCCCAGCCACCTTGTCTATAATTTTCCAGGGAAATCCTGAAATCTGGAATCATAGAGGAGTGCCCAATCACCTTTCTAGAAAGATTTCTTCTTGATATGCTTATCGTGCTAGTTCGCTCTCTGTTGCTAAATGACAACTGTGAGCTCCAAAACGGACATGTGTGCTTCATCCAATTCATTGAGCTGTTGTAGGCATTGTTTATGTGCCTCTGTGAGATCTAGTCCAATCTCCTTGGCCATCCTTAGAGTCTTAATCTCAAATTCGATTGGAAAGATAGGTTCTTTACCATAGACTAAATGATAAGGAGAGTAACCAGTGGTGTTATGCCATGTTGTGCGATAAGCCCATAAGGCATTTGGGAGCTCAGTAGCCTAATTCTGTCAATTTGTTGAGACCATTTTTGTCAAAATTGCCTCTAAAACTTTATTGGTGCTTTCTACCTGTCTGTTTTCCTATGGATGATATGGGGAAGCAACTATGTGCTTAATATGATAATTGTCTAGGGTGGTCATGATTCTATGAGTTGTAAATTGTGACCCCCCATCAATGATTACTTCCTTGGGTAGTCCATAGCATACAAATAATTTGAAAAGAAATTTGATGACTACTTCCTCTGTTGCATTTGGTAAGGCTTCTTCCTCTACCCATTTGGTCATGTAGTTTGTTGCAACTAGAATATAGGCCTTCTGATTTGACTTAGATTGAAGGGGCCAATGAAGTCTAGTTCCCATCTCTCGAATGGTTCTTCTACTACTTGTTATTTCAGAGGCATTTCATCAGTTTGACCTAGTTTTCCCATCCCTTGACAGTTGTCGCGGGTCTGGACATATTTCTTCGCATCTTTGAATATTGAGGGTCAATAGTAGCCCATTTGTAAAATTTTATGTCTGGTCCTGCAATAAGCAAAATCCCTGCCACAGAGCTCGTCATGTCTTGCCTTCAGTATGTCATAGATCTTGTCATCTCATACGCATCTACGGATCTAGAAATTAGCCCCTATGTGGAAGATATATCCATCGATCCAAGTGAATCGTCTGCTACGCTGGACGATTAGTTTTCTTTCCCTTGATGATAGATGTGTCGGTAATTTCCTCGCTGCCAGGTAATTTTCCACATCAGCGTAGCAGGTTGGTTTAGAAGTGACGGCAAACAAATGCTCATCTGGAAATTGATCTTCAACTGTCAAGGAGTCATCCATTTTGGGTATGTGGGATAGGAAGTCTACAACAAGATTTTCTCTCTGGGTCGATGTTTGATGGCGATGTCAAATTCCTGCAATAGCAATAACCATCGAGTGACCCATCCATTAGTAATAGGTTTATTAGCTAGATATTTAATAGCATAATGATCAATATACAGAATAACTTGATAGGCTGTTATATAATGACAAAATTTATTGATGGCATTTATAACGACTACAAATTCTTTTTTTGTTACTGTATAATTAGATTTAGCGGGAGTGAGATTATTGCTAATAAAATAAATAGCATATGGTTTCTTGTCTTCTTCTTGTCCAAGGACAGTGCCTATGGAAATATTCGATGCATCGGTGGAGATGTGAAATGGTATTTTCCAATTTGTTCCTCTTAACATCGGTGTTGTCAAGATCATCCTCTTGAGTCCTGCAAATGTCACATCACACTTGTCAGACCATTGAAACTCCACATTACCAGTTAAAGTATGTAAAGGTGCAGTGGTTCTTGCAAAATTTTCCATGAATCTGCGATAGTATCCTAAAGCGCCAAGGAAACTACGTACCTCAGTTTGTGTGCGTGGTGTAGGTAGATTGAGAATTACCTCTATTTTTTATGGATCTACACTAATTCCATCTACAAAAATATAATTCCCTAGCACCACACCATCTGTCATCATCTTGTGGAATTTCTCATGTCTTAAACATAACCTGGTAGCGATGCATCATTCTGGTACCTTTTCTAGATTGTCCAGAGCTTGATCAAATTCGTCGCCATAGGGCGTGAAATCATCCATGTAAACTTCAAGCCCTTTGCTAATCAAGTCGCTGAATATGCTCAGAATTTCCCTTTGGAATGTGGCTGGAGAATTACATAGTCGAAAGGGAAATACTTTGTATGCAAAGGAACCCCAGGGGCATGTAAATGTGGTTTTATCTTGATCTTCTGGGGCAATTTGGAATTGATTGTAGCCACTAAAGCCATCTAGGAAATAAAATAATTTCTTACCTACTAAAGTATCCAGGACCTGATCGATGAAAGGTAAGGGGAAGCGGTCCTTTTGGGTGGATTTGTTAATTTCCCTGTAGTCTACACAGATTCACCATTTTCCATTTTTCTTGGGGATGATTACTAGTGGGGAGACCCACCGACTATCCGAGATAGGATATATAAAATCTATATCCAACGGCTTTTGTAATTCTTCTTTGACAATATCCCTAAGATGGGGATTCAATATTCTTTGGCGTTTTCGGATAGGTAGGGATCTTACTCAATATAAATATGGTGTGTGCAGAGTTGTGGATCAATACCTTTCATGTCAGAATACTCCTAGGCAAAAGATTGTTGATATTTAGAAAGGATTTGAATCAGTTTTTGTTGTTGTTTCACATATAGATTGGAATTAATGTTCAGAGAACTCCCTGGTGCAATCTCAATTGATTTGTTGTTATGAACAATGGTATTTGGGATTTTTTGTTCCATTAAATCTTCCAGCGGGTCTCCCTGTGCTTCACAATCTAGAACATCTTTGAGCATCTGGCACGTAGGGTTACTTACAATGGTTGGGTTGTTAATAAACCCACTGAGCATGTCATCCTCTAATTGGTTCTTGAGTCTAAGAGCTTCTTTTAGCGTGAGAGGGGCCCATAGATCCTTTTCTGGATATCTTGGTGGTGGCAACTGTGGATATACGATAGTTGGGCTTGGCTTGGATGGAGGATATAAGATGAGGTTTGTGTAGCACCTCCTCTAGCAATTGTCATATTACCTGTACGACATCCTATGTACGCATATGTCGTTGCAAGCCATGGTCTTCCCAGTATTAATGTATGCCCTTCAAGTCCACTTCTTGGGTTGATGATAAGGAAATTCGCTGGATATTCCCAAGAGTCGACTGAAATTTCTATATCATGTAACGTGCCAACTAGTCTAACCACTGATCGATAAACCAACTATAAAATAATTGGGGTAGGCTCAAAGGAGTTAAAACCTAGGGTATTGCATGTTTCCATAGTCAGGATGTTAATGGCCACCCCCAAATCGAATAGTGAATTTGGAAAAGAACAACCCTGGATCTGAACTGTGACTATGGGGTTCCCTGGATCTGCATATTTGACTAGTTCTTGTCTACCCAAAATTAGATCAGACAAGGCTCCTACCACATGAACAATTGATGATGAATTTTTAATTTTCCTAACAGGCTTCCTCCCACATAGTTCCTTGATTGTTTTTTCATAAATTGGAATGTCTTACAGAGCCTGTAGGAGTGGGATCTTGACATATGAATTCTTGAGTTCCCTTGCAATGTCAAAGTTAGGATACATGACAAGTTTTTCTATCATCAATCTTTCAGGGAATGGGGGAGGAGGGGTTGCATCCTTATCAGGATCCTATGATTCGACTGTGTTTCCTCCCTTCTCTGTTTCTTCTGTTATGACCACAGTCGAAGGTGTTATTGTTGGTTGTATGTTATTTTCATTCTCCTGCTCTTGGAAATCGTTACTGTCTTTAGGAGAGATTATACACCCCAATCTCAACCGGATTTTGTTGCACCCTACCAAGTTGGTTTCCCCTTCCCCGTTCTCCATACTCTGGATGAGTTGGGTTGGTTTGTTATTGGGATTTGGGTGAGGTTGGGCTGGTAATTGAGGGTGCAATTGTGGTTGAGGGTTCTGGGGTAATTGGAGTGGGGCTTGCAAAGTGGTTTGGGTTTGAGGGGCCATCCCTATGGTTTGATTGGTTATTCTCATGGGGTGCTGCCAATTTTGGTTCCAATTTGGGTTTTGGACAGTTGTGTTGGACCACTATGAAGGGTAAGAGTTGTTGTTTGGGTTTTTCCAAGGTGGGGTAGAGTATTGTATGTTGGGCCAGGGGGAATTTTCAGCTGGTTGATTCTACTAGATGGGATTCATAGCGGGTTGGTTCAGCCAAGTGGGATTCGCAGCTGGGTATTGTTGGGGCTGCCGGTTTTGATTAGTAAATGGTTGGCCTTGCCATGTGTTTCCATAATTTTTTTGTTGATTATACTGCCCAGAAAAGAAAGAGGAGGGGTCCTGTAGTGTACCTGGAGGTCGGGCCTGCCATTGGCGATGTTGAGCCATCATGTATAATGGTTTTGTTTCCTCTTTTGCTTCTCTGAAGACAACTTTTAGTCCAGGGAATGAAGGGCATTGCTCCATTTCGTTATCTTTGGCACAAATAGCGCAAAATCGAACCACATCCAAAGGACATTCCCTTGGACCATGTTTTTTTCTGCATCTGTGGAAAAATATGGCCAAAGTATGTTCTACTTCTTCTTGTTTTTGTTTGGCCTACAATACATCCAATTTTGTATTCAGAGTGCTCAGAATATCAGTTTTGAAATTTTCTAAGAGATTACCGACTTCAGCTCGGGTAACTCCACCACTGGTAACATTGTTATTTCTGGTGAGGGGAGTTCGCATTCCTGATCTGGTCCGTGTACTTCCACGTGATCACCTGATGCATAATATAAGGATGTTATCATAAGTTTCTTGATAAATATCACCCTTCCACATTAAATTCAATGTTTCTACCCACTCATATTTCATTCCTTTTATCAAAGTGGCTTTGAGTACCGTGCCTGGTAACATACCATAAGGATATCTTTGCAGATTATATTGAAATCTTTCAACATATTCCTCTAATGTATCGTTTAATTTTGCAACCATTTGAAAGAATTTATCTTTTAGGTCCCTGGTTCTACAATAATCCTGGTATTTTGTCAAGAAGGCATGTTTCATCTCATCCCAAGAGTTTATAGTTTCGCCTCCCAATCCCATAAACCAGTGCAAAGCTGCTCCTTTCAAGGTGGAAGTGAACATCTTTAGTTTTTGAGGTTCAGAGGTGTAATCATAACCTCTACATAGGACATAAAATTTGAATAAGAATGCATCCGGGTCTTCTGAAATCAATCCATGAAAGGTTGGCAAATTTTGTAGGGGAACTGCTTTCATGGGGGCATTGGCGATTGGATCAACTATCAGATATTCCAGAGTGGAGGTCTGGGGTTTTTGCTAATTTAGTTGTGCCATTTGGTCGAAGATCTGCCAATAATATTCAGGAATTTCTTGGCTTGGGTGTTCTTTTGATTGATTACTCGATCCCCGAGGAGATTTGACTGCACTACCTCTATCTGGGATTCTAGGTATTCTTTCTTCTTTCACAGGAGATTCAGGTGATGGTGATGGGTTTGCTTTGGAAATCCCACTGGTTTCTCCTTCTCCTTCCTTCAGATTACGTTAATTTACCTCATCTAAAGGGGTGAGGGGTGGAATATCTGTTCTTTGAAATATTTGCTCAGTCCCTGCAGTTTTTCTATGAATCTCAGCGTGAGCTGCAGCTGGTGAAACTGTTGCTTGAGGGATTCGGGTAGATCCTTTCCTAGGTCCAGCTGAAGCTTGAGATTCTGATTTTCGGATGATATTTTCTATGAAAGTGCTTCTCCCAAGGAGCACCGAACCTTGGGCTTTGGTAATTTTTGGTGGAGGTTTCGGTTTTTCAGGATCTTTTTTCTTAGTCATACACTCTTCACTCAAAAAATTTCAAAAAAAAAAAAACACCTATATAACCTCTAAGTATCAGCTGGAGGTAGGCACTGGCATAAGAATATTACTTATTGCCTGTGTAGGTTCTTACCTTCCATCTTCAATACCTCATTCTCCAGAGACACAACCTATGATATCTTTGACACTGTCCTTGGCAACAACGCCAAAATGATGGGCTCTAAAGATGTACTAAAAACAACCTTAGTTTATCATTAATTTATCAACCTGAGGATTCGTCTTCTATTTCATGAATATCAGCAAAGTCTATGTACATAGCTCGTAGAGGCTAAAATCACGTAGTTAAAGAAAATCTGAGTTTATCGACAATCAAGTTCCTCACACATTCATTAAGTTTCTAAAGCTAAGATCCTACTGAACAGGATTGAAATCTGATCTACAATGTACTATGAATTGATGGCATGAATTAAATTGTTGAACTGATCTAATTAAGGGACAAGAATTGAATATGATATTAAAGGAATCAATTGATCTAATTTAAGAAACAAGAATTGAATCTCTGAAAACAAGATGACCTATTGATGACTATCTAATTTGCTGGAAAGGAATAACTGAATACTGTAAAATGAGGTAGAACGGTAATTGAACAACAACTGCTAACTAAGTAGAAGGAACAACAAACACTAATTAAGAGAAAGGAACAACAAAGGATAACTTAACAGAAAGGAACAACAATTGCTAATTTAATTGAAAGGAACAACGTATGTGAAAATAAGAGGAACTGTCAAGCAATAAACTACAACAAACGAAATCTGGAATACCAATCAACAACATTCAAAGGAAAAAATCTATCTTTTATAAGAAAACAATATCAGAACATTGACACGCTTATGCATTATCTTTAATGATGATAATAAGGATTTAAAGTTTGAAATAGAAGTCAAACTAATAAAATACAGATTAAGACAATAACTCCTCTAGACTGGGCCCTCACTCCTTAGAAGCACTGCTACTAGAAAATCAATACACGAAAATGATGGAAACGTTCAAAAACTTTATTAACTCCATAATTGAAACAACATTTACAAAAACTGTTTGTGCAGAGCAATTCTGAATTTTTAGTTCTTAGATATAATTCTTCTATTATTCTTTCTAGGATTCACTACTCTTTACATATTACAAAATATGGGTAAATAAAACTATCCTGAGGATCGAGAGATCTTCAGGATCACTATTACTATTTTTGAAGTTTACAAAATAGAGAACCAATCTCTCTTGAAACTGCTTCACGCTCCATACCTTTAGCCTCCAATAGCTTGCGCATCTTCGAAATCTCTTTTGCTATCGTGAGTTCACCAAGATTTACCCATTCCTATAACAAAATCAAACAATTCCAACCATATTTTAGAATTTATGAACTTCAACTCAATGATAGTTCTAGAAGACATTTTAGTCATTTCCTATCCTATTTTATTCCTAAGTAATAGAAAATTCAGTCAAGATGATGTCATAAACTCATGGAAATGAGGAGAATATTTGTATCTTTTCATAACCCAACACTCACAGAGGTCCTAGAGGATATAGAAATGCTTAAAATTTAACAGTCTCAAATGCTCTCGAAAATGAATTCATTACGTAGAGCTCGGTGATGGCTTTCCAACAATGCAAAAATCACCTCCAGTGGAATTCGTATGCAAACGTTGTAGATGGTCAATGTTTTGGTCAACAAAGGAAAAAAGTCAAAGTCAAGGTGACATGTATCACCACTAGAGGGGTGACATGTGGCATGATCATACATGTCTTATGATATTGATGTGGAAACACCACAGAGTGCCACATGGCACATTGTACAAATGACTAAGCAGGTGAAAAGGCGACCATATAGGCATAAGTGGACAAGTCATATTTTGACACGTTGCATACAAAGAACAAGTGGACTAATGAGAGTTTACCATGTGGAAGTATCCCAGTGGCCTCGAACTCACATCTATAAGTCTAATAACTTACCATTATGCCACAACCATGTCACTTAACCAATATTGGAACAAATTGTATTTTAGTTGGTTTGAATTTTAGTTAGCAGGAAGAGGAGGCTGTGGGCTAAGCCTCGACTCTAGGTTTAGCTAGAATCCAATATAACTGTGCCCAAGAATCGTGGGGGGGCTAACAAATGCCACCACCAAACATAAATAAAACATACTATTTATAACATATATATATAGTTCATAAAGTGACAAAGGGGGAGAGGTTTGTGGGGTTAAACCCGTGACCTCCTCCCAAGGGTAACAACACCTTAACCAATGCTTCATGCACGCCACTTGTGGTAGAGATTCTACATGGATATGTTTTAATGTCGATGCCACCAGTTACCCAAGGTGCGAACCTTGGCTAGATTTGTGGCCTATTTAATACCAAGTACAAATCTTGAGACAAACACAGATACCAAGACAAGTACAAAGTACGAGGTATGAATAGTGCATCGAAGTGCATGCCATGAGCTTCCTAGTTAGGAAGTTGTCTTGATTTACGTGTCAAGGAGCCATATCTCCAAAAATAGGCTTGTTTATACTCATTTTTATCATTTTCTTGAGAGGAKCAYGATGGTGATGTTATTTTTGTACTAAGATGTTGTCTATGAAATTCTTAGTCCATATTTCCATTAATGAGCACAATAGTGCATCATTTGGCATGTAAAGAGGGTGAAATTGAGCCAGTTTAGAATATGGTCAATATTATACTCATTTTTCTTAGAATTTTGCAAGGAATTCAATGGTATACTCTATTTTTGAGTTTGAGTAGCGAAATTGAAGAGAGACTTCAAATTTGTCTTTGTAAGTCCATTTTGTATTGTAATTTTGACATTTGGGATTATGAAAWGCAGTCTCATTGTTTAAAAGGGAACTCATAGATGTAGTAAACTCTATCATGAATATTGTATTTGGATTTMTTTTATTTTTTATTGTGTTAYATCATTATTCTTCAAGTTATTCATAATTTTATAAGGTTTTGGATAATAAGCACATCATCATGTGTTCTACAAATCACCTCAATACGATGAAGAATTATTATGATTCAAGTTAGATGCTAATATAGGTTTTTAAAGATTAACATTGGCATCTAAGTATTTTTAGATGAGCTAAGGAAGCTTTAGCCACCATCCTTTGATGGTGAAAGAGAAAGAGAAGATGATGTTGAAGTATGGTTGTTGGAAATCATGAAGTATTTTCAGTTGCACAACTACTCATCTAACCTTGAAGCTAGAATTTCCACATACAATTTTCTTGGAAAATATCTTATTTGGTGGGATCAGTTGAAGCAAGTTGAGCACATTAATGAGAGTAGGATCAATTGGAAGTAGTTCAAGCAATATTTTTCGAAGGAGTATGTTTCAGAGCACTTCTATGAAAAGAAAATGCTATATTTCTTTGAACTAAGGTTTGGAAGCATGACCATGATAGAATATGAAAATAATTTTTGGGGATTACTAAAGTATGTATCATTTATCAAAGAAGAAAAAGTGAAGATACATAGGTTTTTGAGTGGACTACCATCCTTTTATAAGAAAAATATTTAGTATGATGAGCCTATGACATTGACAGAGACCATTAGGAAGACCAAGTACCTATATGAGAAAGAAAAGGGAAGATAATACATGCACAAATCTTGGAAGGATAAAAATAAAGAGAAATATGATTAGAGAAGGAAAGGATTCAAACCTCGTTTCAAAAGAAAAAGTCCAAATACAAATAACTAAGAACAATCTACTAAGAATGAATCCAAGAAGGAACACTCCTTGGGAAAAAGAGGAATACCACCAATCCAATGTTGGGGATGCAAAGAAAATAACCTATACAAGGATTTCCCTCACAGAGGAGATAAATATAAGACTATGCACAACATCCAAGAGGCTACAACAGAAGAAGACATGGGCATAATATATGCAACCTTAGAATATCAACAAGAAGAGTACCAATACAATATGATAGAAGTGTAAGGTAATATCATTAACCAACCTATTACTATGTTAATTGATTTAGGAGCAAGACATTGTTACATTGATCCTAAAATAGTGGATAGATTACATTTGGAGAAAATTAATCTTGAGAAGTCAAGTTTGGTTTAGCTAGCCACTAGAACCAAAAGAAGGATCAATGAGATTGTCAGAGGTTGTCCAATAATTCTTAATGAAGTATTAATGTTGATATGAATATCATCCCATTAGGATCTCATGATATCCTAATTGGAATGGATTGGTTGGACAAACATCATGTTGTCCTAGATTATCATAACACGACATTTACATGTCTTGATGAAGAAGGAAAATAGAGCACTGTG
The DNA here is from genome assembly GCA_009831015.1 of Picea engelmannii. Lineage (NCBI taxonomy): Eukaryota > Viridiplantae > Streptophyta > Pinopsida > Pinales > Pinaceae > Picea > Picea engelmannii. Next base: position 21,793 of record ML792106.1, on the reverse strand, counting down.
CAAGGAATTCCAAGACCCATTTCTATAAGGGATATTTCAGCCTTACAGTTGAAGAGATGTTTCAGGAAAGGATGTCAATTGTGTGCAGCTCATGTGGAAGAGCGAGAAAAGATGAAAGAACCAAGCCTTGAATATTTTTCAGTATTGCAAGAGTTTCAAGATGTATTCCAAGAAATACCAAGATTCCCACCAAAGAGGGAAATAAATTTCTCTATTTATTTAGTATCAGAAGCTGCCCAAGTAACAAAAACACCTTACATAATGAGTACACTTGAATTGAAAGAATTACAAATGTAGCTGGAAGAATTGTTGAAGAAAGGGTACATACACCCAAGTGTTTCACCTTGGTGATCACCAATACTCTTTGTCAAAAAGAAGGATGGAACATTGAGGCTGTGTATCAACCTTTAGACAATTGAATAAATCCACGGCGAAGAACGAATACCCTCTACCCATAATTGATGACCTCTATGATCAACTAAGAGGGGCAAAGATATTTTCAAATATAGAATTGAGATCAGGCTACCACTAGGTAAGAATCAAGGAAGAAGAAATCAATAAGACAACCTTTAGAACCAAATATGGACATTATGAATTTGTGGTGGTGCAATTTGGACTGACCAATGCACCAACTGTCTTTCTGTGCTTAATGAATGGAATATTCAGAAATTATATGGATAAGTTTTTCATTGTGTTCTTGGATGACGTACTTATTTATTCTAAGTCTAATGAAGAGCATGAGCATCACTTGAGGTTGGTGTTGCAAGTGCTGAGGGAACATCAATTGTATGTCAAGATTAGTAAGTGTTCTTTTTACCAAGAATGAATCCATTATTTGGGTCACATTATTTCACAAAAAGGTATAGTAGTAGATCTAGAGAAGATTGAATCCATTAGAGGATGGTTAACACCTAGGAAAGTTTCATAAATAAGATATTTTATTGGATTAGTCATATACTACAGGAGGTTTATAATAGGGTTCTTTAAGATTGCTTATCCCATCACTTATTTGCAAAAAAATGTAATTAAGTTTGAATGGACAATAGAGTGTGGAGAGAACTTTAATTTGTTAAAGGAATTACTTACTAGTGTACCTATTTTAAATATTACTGACCCAAATGAGAATTTAGTGGTATGTACAGATGCATACAAGGAAGGACTTGGTGGAGTCATCACTCAAAATGGACATGCCATTGGTTATGAGTCCAAAAAACTTAAAGAACATGAGAGGAATTATGCCACACATGATTTGGAGGTTTCTACCATAGTTCATGCATAGAAGATGTCGAGGCATTATTTCATGGGGAAAATATTTGAATTAAGGACAAACCATAGTGGTATAAAATTATCTTTTTGAACAACCAACTTTGAATTCTAGGAAAAAAAGATGGCTGGAATGTTTAAGTGAGTATGACTTTGATATCAAGCATATCAAGGGAAAAGAAAACAAAGTTGTGGATGCACTCAGTAGAAGAGTACATCTCATGCATGATAGAGTTGTTAGTATGCATCAATCAGATTTAAAGAGCATAATTTTAAATGTTGTTGTTACAGATCAACATTACATATAGGTAAAAGAAATTTTACAGCAAGAAAATGTACAGGAGAAAATTAAAGAGTATGAAATTAAGGAAGATGGATTACTTATGCATAAGAATAGAATTTTTGTTACTAGTTCCAAAGAACTTAGGAATTTGGTTTTAAAAAAATGCATAATGTTCCATATGTTGGACATTCTTGTTACCAGAAAACAATTGCAACAGTAAGAAGCCAATTCTTTTGGCCAATAATGAAGAGGGATGTTTCCTATTGCATTTCCAGATGTATGGAATGTTAGATAGTGAATGTTGAGCATAGACACCTACCGGTTTTGCTACAACCATTTCCAATTCCATATAAGAAATGGGAATTGGTAACCATTGATTTTATAACTAAATTGCCTAGGACAACAAGGCAACGTGATTCCATAATGGTAGTTGTGGATAAATTGATAAAGTTTGCTCGTTTTGTCCCCATAAAGATGAATCATACAACAACTAATATTGCAGAAATTTACATGAGGGAAATATATAGGTTGCATGGGATACCTAAGGAAATTGTCTCAAATAGAGATACAAAGTTTACTTCAAAATTTTGGAGAGGATTTTTTAAATTATTTGGTACAAATCTGAATTTTAGCACAACATAATATCCACAGTCAAATGGGAAGACAGAGAGAGTCAACCAAGTAATTGAGGACATGTTGAGAATGTATGTGATGGATAAATCATCTAAGTGTAAATACTACTTCCATTTGGTTGAGTTTTCCTATAATAATGTGTATCAAGCTTCATTGAATATGATCCCATTTGAAGCTTTATATGGTAGGAAATGCAATACTCCAGTGAGTCGGGACAACTCGGCTGATAAAGTAGTACTTGGGCCTCAATTGCTCAAGGATATGGAAGACCATATGGTTAAAATTAAGTAGAAATTGAAGGCAACACAAGATATACGAAAGAGTTATGCAAATAAGAATAAGACAGCTAGAGAATTTACAGTGGGAGAGTGTGTGCTTTAGAAATTAAATCCCAAGAAGAGCTCATTAAAGTTGAGAAGTTGTACAAAGATAGCAACCAAATTCTATGGTCGATTTGAGATATTGAACGAAATACAACCAATTACATACATTATTGCATTACCCACTTCAATGAATATGCATAATGTATTTCATGTCGCTTTGTTGAAAAAATATGTACATGATCCTAACCATGTTATTGATTGGAATTTGATTCAAGTTCAGCCAGAAGGAGAATTTTGAGTCCAGCCAGTGTGCATATTGGACAAAAAAATTAAAATAATCAGGAATCGAGTCATAGAACTAGTGAAAGTTCAGTGCACTTGATGCAATCCTAAAGATGCTACCTGGGAGCATGAAGATGCCATGCGGGTAGAGTACCTACGACTTTTCGAAGAATTTTGAAATTGTGACTTCTATTTTGTCTATGCACCAAGGACAGTGCCAAAATAAGGGGGAGGGGAATGTAATACCCTGATTTTGAGTCCCGATATTAAATAATGTATTTTATTATTTTATAGAAGGTCGGAGTGCCCAAACAATTAAAAAAGGATGAAGTTCCTAGGGAATGTAATACTTGATCATTATTAATAATAAAATACATCATTGACTACTAGAAGGACAAGGCTAAGAGTTATAGGGGGCTATGATTCCATGAGAGAGGGGGCTTAAGGGGCTAAGTATTTTTATTATTATTTTATTTACCCATAGTTGTTTTAATTGAGAGAAGTGATTACATGAGCTTCTTGGGGTAGGCCATGTGGTTCTTGATTTCCAAGTAAATATATAAACCCATCTTTGGGCTATTTGGGGATTGACTCATTGTTCATTTTTCACACTCTTCATTCTATTTACTCCCCATTCACTCTTTCACTCATTCATTATTCCTCATTCATTCTTGTTATTGGTTGGGACATGAGAGCGAATTGTTGAGGAAGGAAGCCATTATTTATTGGTTGTAGTATTTGTTGGTGTATTCCAGGCATGAATTAATGACTGCATTCCTGAGATGCATGTGCATGTGTTAAGTTTTGTTCATAGTTGTGAATCTTGAGAGTCCAAGCATGGAGATTCTTGACCGGATGCATTGGAGCCCTAGAAGGAGGTGGACAACCTGAGGGACTATGTGGCAGAGAAGGGAGTCCATTCTCTTGGGTTGTGCAGGATGGAGAGAAGATATTTCTTTTACTTTGGATTGTTGTGTGTTGATAAACCTATGTGAGATTGAGTACTAACTAGTTTGGGAAGTTGAGTGACACCCTGGAACCATCCTTGTGGATTCATAGCCCTCGCTTAGGGGCAACGAGTTGTTGAGACTTGGAATAACATTGTCTATGGTTGGGTGGAATGTCCTTGGTCTGCAACAGTTGGTGATTGAATTTGTTTAAGATAAATGCTCTCTGTTATGGTTTACTTCCGCTATGTATTAATTATTATCTCTGAAATTTGTATTTATAATATGTCTTCTTGTTGGTTATTGCTGTGCATGGAATAATATTCACTTTTTTTATGTTCTAACATGAATCTTGATTATTTCATGTGAGTCTTTCATGCTTCTTTATTAATTATATGTTATCAGAATTTTGAAATCAATTTTGAATTGTGTTTTGAAGTAGTGTGGTCAGCTTGTGGGTGGCTGGGTATGTTACAAACAAGAATATGAAACATAAGCATCGGAACCAAGTATAAGGGAGCAATAACAACAGTAATGCTAGAATGTTGGGAGAAATAGAAATGAAAAAAAAAATTAAACACAACTGAAAGAAGGTCATAAACCTAAGCATCCTTGGTTTATTTGTGGGTAGGATCATTATAGTGATCTATGTCCTAATATTGTAGAAGTTCACAATGGAGGGCCCAATTTCCAAATCACATGACCCCACAAGATCTTGCAATGTTATAGAAACCCTTCCCTTAGAATGAATTCATTACTTTTAATATTGATACTTGGCCAATTTTAACATATTTGGTTTCCCATGAGCAAGAAAATATATCTTCCCAACATATCTACCTTAGTACCAAGTTGGAATCCCTTATGCAAAGGGGTTCACATTCTTCTTCTAGAATTCTATCACCTGCTAGGCATTCCCATTATCATGGAAATGGAAGTGTGAAACCTTCCATTTGTAAGGAAATTACCTTTCACTTTGATTAATTAGCTAATCTATGCCTCCCTCCTCCTCTTACCCTTTGCAATTAAGGGTCAACCTTTTGAATATATTCATTATAAATCTATGCATAGTATATGAAGGAGCCTTATCCTCTTTTTTGACCTTGTTTTATTGAAAACGATTAAAAATATCTACCCTAAATCCAACGAAGACCATGTTATAGTCCTTTTATGGTAAACAATGTGAATGAATATGGAATGAGTATGGATTTTACCTGATATCCCAATTGAGTTATGTGGCAAGTTTATTTTAGTTGATATGTTCACATAATGGTTGTGTTATTCCCAATAAAATTCCCCATACTGTCGGGCATGATTACATGTATGCCATGAAAGTTGTGGTGTCTTCACTATTTCATGTGAAGTCATTTTTGCATGATTGATGCATGTTCACTATTAATAAGATATTAAATTTACTACAATGACCAACCATATCCAACTTGGGACAACATTTTGGCTTTTGTAGTTCACAATGAATTTATCACAAATGTTTAGCTGGAAATTCCTCCTTCACAAAGGAATTATGTGGCCATCTCTACCATTTGTGCAATATCCACTCCCACCAAACAAATTCCTTTAAATCCTTTGATTAAACTAGCTTCAAATATTGAAGACATTCCTTGACCCGTGGGGGTAATAAATCCATTTTGGTCATCCTCTTAATTAAAAATGGGTTTCAAGTCCCTTTTCCTTGGTGAAGGGACTAGCATTGGAGCTTTTCTAAGGCCTTCAAAAAGTGAAAACTTGTGTATTGTTGTAAATTTCTCTATACCCTAAAGCCAAACATTGATGCTAGTCTTAACAATATTTGGTGCCTCCAATCCAAGCAAAGAATTAGGTAGTTTCACATCTCTTTATTGTCGGAGAATTTCATTGTGCTGAAGAAGGCCAACTTTGTTTCGTGCCTCCTGAAGGGAGGCCTTGATCTTAGCCACAAACTATAGCATTTAGGGATTTCTCGGCTTAAGTGCCCCCACTATGGAAATAATGAAACCCTTAAGCATGTGTTCTAGTTTATGCATTTTGATTACTTATCCTAGGGTTGAGTTTACATGTTGTGTACTAGTCAAATTCTCCTTGCCTTGATCTCCTAGAAAGAAACCTTCTTAGGTGATGGGATTCCTTAGGCCACTGAATTTTGAGTAGCATGGTAGCTTATGCATTCTAAAATTTCTAAAATTTTATTTTTTGTTTGGATATTAAGAAATCCATGCTTATTTAAAGGTATTTAGCATAACAAGAGGTTCACTTGGTTTAATGGTGTAATGAATTATTATATTTTTCCTCTACATATTTCAAGAAAATTCAAAAGGTGTGTGATCCGGATTTATGTAAGAACACAATGAAATATAGAAATACACATAAACATAGAGATGCAGTGGAAATAAGACTTCATTTCATTAATGACAAATGACTGAAATATGCTTATAGACGGAATGGAAATAAACTAGCTAGGCGCTGGTAGCTTATCTCTGAGAAGATATGTGGCCGCTACTCGCATCCGTGAGAAGATGATTAAAATGAGGCTCTAAAGGCCTTTTTACAATAAACGGGAATGCCAAAAGTCCTACACATCCAAAAACCTAACCCTAGGAGATGAAGCGCCAAAAGTCATGTGGGCCCCGTTTGGGTAAGTGAGTGCATCAACTTCTCGGGGTCGTAACTTTTGCATACGATCTCCGTTTTAGGCGTGTGATAGCTCGTTGGAAAGGTATCGTCGAGGAGATTCATTTTGGGGGCTCAATCATGCCTTCGGCTATCATTGAGATCCTCGATCTCGAAAAACC
>ML792105.1:392559-407168 GCA_009831015.1 Picea engelmannii | reverse complement strand
AAAATCGCATCTCTCTCTCTTGTGCACATTTTGGATGCTTAACACTTGTCTTTGGAGCTAAAGTGGTGCGCTATCTCTTGGATGCTTGTCTATTGCTATTGTGATGGAATATACTTGGTAGATAAGGGTTTATCTTGCATATCTCTTGAAATTCGTAAAGAATTTCTGCATATTGTTGGTGTTTTGTTCTTGTTTCATTATTATTCTTGTCTAGACCCTTGGAGGAGTATAAGGGCATACACCCTCCACCAAGTCTATCATTATTGTTGATTTGATAAACTATTGGAAAAGGTTGCTAGGAGGAGTAAAAGAGCTTACACCCTCCTAGATTTACCTTGTTAGGTTTACTTGCTCTAGGAAGTAAAAGGGCTTACATCCCTAGAGAAATAGTAGACCTAACTTTACACAAGAAGACTCCATAACCCATTGAGAAGGCACTAAGATTAATTTGCATTGGAGAAATAAAATTATTGCATTGGGATGCGTGAAATTGAGAGATTTTGTATTTGTTCATGTTGGAATATTTTCTAGTGTTATAAGCTTGCTTATGCCCTAAGGGCGTCCTCTTTTAGCCAAGGAATTCATTGCTGTAATAACTTTAATGCTACAAACTCTCTTTTTAATTCATTGCTCTCTAATCTACCGCTAAAAATTGTTTGTGAACCTAGATTACTGTTCTACTGATTAATAGCTATCATTTTGACGATTTACTTGTTATTTTTAGTGGTTGGATTTTTCTGCTGTAACAATTGTTTGCTACAGCCATAAGGATGCCATAAGACTTTGCTGATAACTTCATTTAGCAGCCTTGTTTTACCATCAAAGCTTATTCCTAAGTATTGAAAAATTATCTACATGTTTAGTACTTGATCATCAAATAAATGTTTAATGCTTTTGATGGTTATTTTTGCAGTTAACAACTCATTCCATTGCTGATATATATATTTGTTTACTGCTGCAATTGAGGACAATAATCTTCACTTGCTTGACCCCTTAATTATTTGGCTTGTATTTTGATAATTTGTTTTGTCTTGGGCAGGTTTGACGGTATCTTGCAGGTACACAACACTTTGGCAACCTCTCCTCATCAACAAGACTTTTTTCCAAGCCTTCTACCACTTCCAAACTCGACCTATAGGGGCTTCATTGGTCATTCTACCACTTTCCATCAAAATCTCCCTAGGGTCATCGGGATTCCCCCCTTGTGGTGACTTATCATCACTAAAGCGAGGGGAGTACCTGTCTAAGGTGACAGTGGGTAGTTACTCCCATAGTTGTCTCACTCTTGTGGATTGGGTTGGGCTTTGCCCAACCTAGAATCTGTGCGATAACAGGTCCCATTCAAAATTCAACAGACTTAACGGTTTTTAGGATTTCAAGATTGGCAAGATTGCAATGTTGCCACTAGACTCTATCATGTATGAGGGTATGGAACTGGCATTTAATCCAGAGCACCAAGCCCTCTATGTACCTCGATGTTGGTGGCATTGATTGTTGAACTCTTCTATCACGACCCTAGTAAAAATGTACCCTTCACTCAAGTAAAATCACTTATTAGGCATGTTAAGCTTTTTCTATCTTATTTTATTGTTTAGAGGGTGACACTGATGATGAGGATCCTAATATAGGTAATGATCTTCATGATATGTAGTTATTTGTTGTAGCATGATTTTATTTGGACTCTAGAGGCCATTTAGAGCGTCGTTATTGATGTATTTTGGTTCAGAGATGGATTGCACTCGTTGCTATTTCGGTTATAGGCACTCTTGCTATATAAATGAGAAACTTTGCATATTTGTGTATAAATGGTTTGGATTCATATGGATGCACATGAATATACTTGTTTTTTTTCAAAATTTGAATATTTTATGTGTTTTTTTTGGTCGATCGTTTTTTTACGGTTCTGGTCTAGTTCACATTTTTGGGGTCGACTGGTTCACATTAATCTAAGATGCCTTTAAGAATCCCGTCATCCGATTCTGCACAATAGCAAAAAATAAAAACGTCATCCACAAACAATAAGTGAGATAATGTTTCAACTTTGCCAATCTTAACACCTTGAAAATTGTGCACTTGTTTTGCTTTTAATATTGCCCAACTGAGCCCATTAACCAATAGCAGGAAGAAATAAGGAAACAACCCTAACGGAGTCCCCTAGATGACTTGAGAAAAGGTGATCCAGAACCATTAATCAGAACCGCAAAAGAAACTGATGTTACACATGACATAATCTACCTGACCAGTGGTAACTCGAACCCCATTTGCAAGAGTAGAAGACGAAGATACATCCAGGACACTGTTAAATAATTAAAAAGTACCAACAACAAGTGTTTCTCACAAGTTAGGCGCCTACGGGTGAGAAAGTGTCCAATGTGGTCCCTAGTGCATTAATTTTATGAGAGATATAATTAAAAGTGACTTTTGTAATGTTTGTGAAGTGGGTGACTTAAAGGTCATTAAATCACCATCATTGATCTAAGAGGCCCAATATCTAATCTCAGCCTTAGATCATGAGACTCTTCACATTCCTTCCTTGAGTCGAATTAGGGAAATAGGGTGCACCATTTTCCTCATTCTTCATGAGCATTTGAAGAGTGTTGAGAGAGAGAAGTCGAGCGTGAGAAGAGAGGGTGAACTTGATGAAAGTGGCATGATTTTCAAGGCAAGAGTACAACACACAAATCGAGGCAAAGGTACAACAAGAACAAAATCGTACAGTACGGATTCCGAGCAAGCCATACAACAGTTAAGTGGCACAAAAATTGAGGAAACATGCTGCACACATTTCTGGGAATATTTGGCATAGAAATCGAGGACAACATTCACGAATTTCTAGAATTTCTTATCAGTAGATATGCACAAATTTTGAGGTAGACCGTACAACATTTAATGCAGTGACAATCGTACCTTGTACGAATTTTTGAGCACAAAAGTCAAGGAGCCGATTGGCACAGTTTCCTAGGCTGTGCGTGGGCGCAAAAAAGAGATAAGTTTGTAATTTTTAATTGTTGAAGATGACTGTTGTAAATATTTTCTCTTTGAGCTCTGAATAATAAAAAGCCTCCCCTCTGTCACTGGTTTTCCCCTTGTGGGTTTTTCCAGGGTCTATTTTGACCAAAAATCTTGTCTCAATTTTTTCTGGGTGCATTTATTTCTGAATTATTGGCTGTGTTATCCCCATTTTGTGGGATAACTAAGGAGATCATGTCTCGAGGTCCTCAGGTTGTAGATATGGAGTGCCGAGAGACTACATGACCAACAATGTCCACTTGCACAGATGGAGACCCTTCTCACCACCAAAGAGGTCAGGATTTTCAGATGGCATCCACCACACTAGTTGGCTTCTGAAAGGCACTGAGCCTTGCTCCATGAGGTACAAGTCAGGTATTATAGTGAGTGTCATTTCAATATTTGAGGCTTTTTGAGTATGTTGTATCTTAGATTGCTTTAGATTTCATGACATATGCTTGGGCATTATGCCTTTTTCCCTGTTTCACCTTGGTGGTTGACATTGTGCCCTAGTAAGTGGCGTTCCTCGGGAGTGGGTTTGCTACTAGGAACTCCCTTGAAGAGCCATCGTACCGTTCCCAACCATACTTACCACTTTCCATCACCTAAAACCCCCCTATTTCCTTGTCTCTTGGGATTTTAGGGTGTATTGACCCAAGAAGGGGTTGTTCCTCATTCCATGGGAAGAAGGGGCTGAAGGCCCAGAGGGATTGTTGTTGGTTAAAAAGATAAAAGCCCATATATAAACCTTCCAGATGCTTTGCCCAGGGATCCCCCAAGAAAGCAATGAGACACTTCTCTGTAAGAAAAGGGGGACCCACAAGAATAAATGATAATGAATGCTTAGGGGGTTAGTTGAAGGATAGGAGGTCTCATCACGAGCTAGCCTATCATGATCATGGGTATCTAGCGGTATGACATTACCATCATTTGGTCACCAAGCCAGGGTAGTGGCTCTTAGTTACTCAACTGAGAGAAAGGGGGTCTCATCACGAGCCAACCTTCTCATTTCCGCGAGGTATTTGTGAGTGACACTGTCATTACCTGGACACCATGCCAGGACAGTGGCCTTCAACTCGTTCCTTAAAACATGAAAGAAGCAAAGAATGGCAAGAGGATGGGCTTGGAAAAAGTGCATTGCAAACGAAGGTGCTACACACCCTCTACAAAGGCACCTATGAATGAGACACTACAACCCCTTGTATGTCATGAACCCCATGCTCAATGAGTCTTGATCCATAACCACTTCATCTACTTCACATGGCTTAGAGAGGGATCACTTGGGAAACACTCCTTGACCTAGGGAAAGATATATCCAATAGGACACCTCGTCAACCCTCCCATATCCAAGCTTAACAAGTCGCATAATGTCTTTGAGCACTTACTTGTTTGATCGGGTAATCTTTGATGCACATGCTTAGGTGGCTCATTTATTGATTTGATTTACTCACCATGATATTCCGACTTGAGATCCTTGGAGGGTGTGCTTATTTGTCGTTGTAGGACCTAGTTGGTGGATAGTTTTGGAAGAACAAGCTTAGCTTGGGCTTCCATGGGGTTTGAAGCCCACAGGTTGGATGTCGAGTGCCCGCACGCTGGATGACAAAGACGTACCTTTGGAGGCCTAGAAGACATCATGGATGACATGACCTAGCCCTTACATGCCAAATGTTTTGCCTAGGAGAGGCAAAACATCACTTTTAGAAGCTTGACGTCACCTAGAGGGCTAGGGTTTGGTGGTGAAGATGTTGCTTGATGAGATGTGGCATGTTTTGAAGGAAGGAAGCTTGAAGGCCATCAAGAGAGGATTTGGATTAGTGACAAGTGGCCTTTGGAGGCCTAGCCATGCATCTACTACCCCAACGACTTCTTCAAAGTGCCAAAATGTCTCCTATTTTAGGGTTTCTTTTGTGTAAAAGTGAATTTTAAAGGTGAATTGTTTAATATTATTTTGTTGTAAAGGGTAAGATAAAGGTTGTGGACCCCTTATCTTATGTTTTACCCTTGCTAAGTGGACAAACTATGTGAATGACATTTTGTATAAATAGAGATCATAAGATCTCATTTTGAATCATAACTCTCCCATTGTGAGAAGTCGAGGACTGAAATTTTCGCTACCCTTGAGGATTTTTGCTATTTTGTGCTATGATATGGTGTCTTTTTTGTTATGGAGTTGATGATGATGATGCACTAGCTCTTGGAGGTCATTTTCTTGCTATTGTGGTGGTTTATCTTGGCATCTTATGGTTTATCTTGTTGCTATTGGATTGGCAAGGCCTTTTACTTGTTGCTATCATTTGTAATTAAAGCTAAAGGTTGATTTTGCTAAGGTTAGGTAGGGAGTATAAGTGCATACTCCCCTACCTTAGCTCCATCATAATTTTAAGCATAGAATTCTTGTTTGCAAGGGTTTGCTAAGGTAGTATAAGGGCATACACCCGTTAGTTTTAAACCCTAGCTAGGTTACTTGCCTTGGGGAATAAGAGGATTTATACCCCCAAGGAGGTAGTAGCTCTAGTTCTTTCTTTTGACGCCATTAACCCATAATCAAAGGCACTAGTCGTTGCATTGGAGAAATAAAATGTTGCATTGGTAAACGTGGAAATTTGCTATTTTGAAGTTCTCTCATTGGGACATTGTTCCTTGAGCCCTAGGCTATCTTACCTCGTTGAGGCATCCTGTTTCATCCACTATAACTTGCTGCTGTTACAAAACTGACCTACAACCATTAGGGCTACATAAATCTAACCATCTAACCATCTAACCCTAGATAACTCCTAAACTCATTCTAAGAATTGGCTACAACTTTGCCCTAACAAACTACTAACCCTAGCGCACTTTTTGAGCTAGTTGGAAGTAATTTTCATTGGCTGTTTTTTCTGTTATAAGGTTTGGTTTGCTATAGACATAAGGCTGATAAATATCACTGCAGTAAGCTTTTTGTGACAACCTTGCTATTGTGCTAAAGTCTTGCGCTTTCATTCTTGAGTTAAACTAGTTTTTTCTAGCTTGTCTCTTGCTTACTTAACTAGACTTTTAACACTCATTTTGCAGCCCTTATTATCTTTTATATGCTGATATATATCACTGATTATTGCTGCGATTAGGGACAACAAGATTAACTTGCTTGTCCACCTAACATATTATATCATATACTTGGTTTTCCTTGTGTCTTGGGCAGGTATTCACTCTTGGCAGGTTACTCAAAGCATTGGCAACCTTAAGCAACCCTCTAGACTCATTTCCAAGTTCTCTTTTCCATCTAGAAACTTGACCTTTAGGGGCTTTCGTTCATACATCTCATTTTCCATCTCAATCCCCCCTAGGGTCATCGAGATTCCCCCCTTGAGGTGACTACCTCACCTCTAAAGTGACAGGAACACCTGCCTAAGGTGACAGCGGGTAGGTGCTCTCTAAGTTGTCGCCAATTGGTGGTTGGGTCGGGCTTTTCCCAACCTACAACTTGTGCGATAACAGGCTGTAGCAGACTTCTTGTGTTTCCTGTTATGAGTTATTTTCATGCTAACTAATTTGCAGCAGAAAATGCAATGTGGGTTGGGCATTAAACTATGATGTTAGTCATTGAGACTTGAAACCGGGTTGGGGTCTGATTTTTCTACAGATACTTTGTTGTAAGCCTTCAATCCTCCCAACCACTTGAGCTAGACTGAATTGATATTCTAGAACAACTCATAAGTTAAGAGTAAGGCATTGTTTCATGGAGTGCCTCACTTGGGAAGTGACATGTGGCCTTTGACATGGTAAAAAATAACCTAAGAGGAGGGTGCCCTATGTTTCTAGAGAGTTATATTTACTGGAAATGAAACTATAAAAGGAAGTGACACCCTCATTTGCAAGGGGTGCTTTTCATGGCGAAGAACTTCCTTTATACTTGTGTGCTAAGGTGTTGAGGATACTTTTGGACAAATCTGGAGCTTATTTTGTGATGTTCAAACTTCAAGTGCTGAAATTTCAAGTAAGGCTGCCATCTTCTCTTGTTATGCTTTTCTTCAAGTCTGGGCTGAGTACTGTACCTTTTAGTAGGTCTATTCTAGTTTTTGGAGGGCTGAAAAGAGAAGTTTGTTGACTCTCTTAAAGCTGTTTGTGATATCATATTTGAAGTATATGCAGTTCAGGATTGATCATTGTTGATGTTTTGGTAACTGCGGGAGGTATTCCCTCTTAGACAACTTTTATTAGAGAAGAAGAAGATTCCAGAAGTCAAAGGAAGACCATTGAACAATTGAAGAACACCCCGGAAGAGAAGTAGGCCCACAGGAAAATAATAAAGTGGAAATATAATTTCCAGGAAGAGAAGTCGGCCCACAGACATAATAAAGTAAATATGAAGACCCAAAATAAGAAGTTATCCCCATACAGGCGCCCATATTAGACAGTTCACCTTCTACAGTGCGCACTAGGCAACTAGCAACTGCAGTTGTGGCAGTTTTGCTATTTCTGGGTTCTAGTTCTCTTGGAGAGTGCGCCATTCTTGGTGGTCTCTCTTGTGCACTACCTTTGGAAGAGTTGCGCTAAGGTTGTGTGGTGTTGCCCAATTGCTTTGTGCCAGTTGTTAGCAGTTGCAATTACTAGTTACCAGTTGTGCCAGTTCTATGGTGCACTATCTTGCTCTAGTGATGTGCCTATCTTGGGTTATTTATGTTGTGACTCAGTTGTCTACCCTCACTAGGGTTTGACAAGAAGAGATAAGTATTTGTTATCAGGGTTTCTTCATTGTTGGTTTGTTGTTATGAATAGAGCTTGTTCATGGTTGTATTGGAATATTAGAAACATTCTCTCTAAGAAAAGTTGGCTGTGTTTTTCTTCGAGTTTGGAGTTTTCCTAGGATAAATTTGTCTTCTTGTGCTTGTTTATCTACTGCTTATATATTTCAATATATGGTTATTGAATGTTAAAAGAAGATAAAAATGCTATGGTAAATCTAATGTTAACAAAATTAATGAAAATTTAACATGGTTTCAGAGCGAGGTTTCCTTCAGAACAGTCTCACCACTGGAAGGAAGATCGTGAGATTTACCACATTGTTGAAATTTGCCGCTGCACAATTTTCTCTCGTCTAGCTCGTTGAACAGTGATTATAAAGTCAATTGGGACAAATTTTAGCATCGATCAACTTGCCTTGTCCTAATGCACCTACTGCATCTTTCTGATTGACTTTCCGTTAAAGTTGAATTTTTTTGGGTTTTAGGTTTGTTGACATTTTCCTGGACATTGAACCTTCTGATTCAGATTTCTAACTTTTTCTTGTTGATGTAATGTCTCAGATTAGAAGATAAAGCTGGATGGTGCACTCGTATATAAAATGAGGGAGTTTGCATGAGATATACATTTGGCAAGAGGACATTTATCCAAGCAGTGACAGTAGATCCAAAGGGATCTTAGATCTAGTGCACTCAAAGGAAGCCCAAGAGTTGGAGGCAGCAACGACGATGTCTTCTACAATATATAACAACTCAAATGGGACAGCATCAGCTAGACTCCAGGTTTGCATATCAGGTTTGATATTTTATTACTGCAACTTAAGGAAGTGTTGTAACTAGAACAACAGTCTTTAGAAGACTATTACTGCTGAGTACTATTGCTATCAAATGTTTAGTAACAATTGAATATTGTTGGTATGATGATCATTATACTCATTGTTCATTATTAATAATGCACTTATTTATAAGATGAATTGATCTCCTCTAGGAGATGCTCTTGGTTGTTGACCTTGTCCCAGACAGGTTATCTTGTAAATTCCATGGAGGTTACAATGGAGATGTTGTTCTTGTTTCTTGTTTCGGGTAGGTTACTATGGAGGAATGATTGGTCACAACACTGGAAGAGTGTTGTTCTTATTTCTTGTTATTGTATTTTGTTTTGGCTCGTCACAGCGAGGTCACATGTGATAGCTCTGAGAAGTAACTACTGTGATGATTGTTCCTGTTCTTGTTCTTATCATAAGAATGTTGTGAAGATTTTCCAGGTCCTATCAAGCTACCAACTAGGTCTGTCTTTGACCTCAAGTTGGCTCTAAGTTTCAACTGTCTAACAATGGTTTGCTGCTGTTTTAGGACAACAAACTCTTCAGTAACTTCTTTGCTGATTTGTTACGGTTACATAGGCCATTTAGGTGCTCTAGCATGTAGTTTTTGTCACCAAAGTTTAGCACATGCATACCAAAATATATGCAACACACCTAGAGATCTTTACTGCTGAAAAAATACTGTAGTTCTAAACTCTAACATACATGAAAATGAACATCGGTATTTTTGGTCAACATGACCTTGGATAAAACTCCCCTAGGGAAATCCAGTTTGGAATATAAGTGTATATATAGGGAGAATAGAAGGTGGAATACAACAAGTACAATATATAAAAGAATTTGATACAATAGAAGCTTGATCCAAGCTGCAACACAAGCCCAACTGAAGCAAGAGCGCCCTAGGAAGGTGCGCCCTCCATAAATGTTGTCAAGACCATTGAACTGGAGCTCTCTGCCAATTGGAAGCTTTGATGGAGAAACCCTCTCACAGTACCCTGATACTGAGATGTAGCCTCACTCTGAAACAGACCTCACTGCAATCTGAGCTTTGAAAGTCCTCCCTGCTGATGATGCGCCCTCCTCACAGCAAGAACCTCTCCACTAAATAATAGAGGACCTAAGCTTGCTGGCAGCCTCCATGGATAGAAGCACCCAAGATTTCCTCAACCATTGCCTGAAACCTCATGCTCATGCTCTCTCTCAAACTCTCCAAGTGAAGAAGTGAGTGAATGAGCTCCTCCTTGGCCTTTGCGCCCCTCTTCAACCTCCATAAGGAAACCTAAAATATGGACGGTTGAGATCATCCTATCTCAAGTCCTATCAAAGGTTGAGATCATCCCATAATAATCTCACTCTTAAACCCACTCTGGGTTAAGTTCCCTAAGTTCAGTTTATGTCTCCTAATTCACCCACAAAGTGAATTAATAGTCACTTAGGCTAAAATGACCAAATTTCACTTTTGACTTAAATCTCCTAAGTCAAAGTGAAATTAGACATAAAGTACAAGGCACAAAGTACATAGTACTTCCCACGTGTTTAGGAGCTCACAAGCACATGGGGAACACTTCCCAAGGTACATAATCTCAACACTCCCTCTTACCGAGGAAAGTGTTTCTGACCAAGCCCATCTTGTCTTTGAAGTAGACATGTTTGCCCCTTGGTAGGGCCTTGGTGAGGATGTTTGCAATCTACTCGTCAGTCGATATATATTGTAACTGCACTGCCCCTCTCTAAACCCTATCTTTGATGAAGTGATATCTGATCTCAATGTGCTTCGACCGGTCATGGAAAACTGGATTCTCAGAGAGTTTGATACAACTCTGATTATCACAGTGTATGATGGTCGCTGGCAACTCCTGACCAAATAATCCTACCAACATCTTACAAAGCCAAATGGCCCGACGGGCCGTCATGTAATCTGCCTTGACGGAACTTAAAGCAACTGACTTCTGCTTCCGGCTGAACCAGGAAACAAGTCCCGACCCCAAACCAACGAAGCACCCCGAGGTGCTTTTTCTGTCAGTAGCACATCCTGCCCAGTCTGAGTCGGTGTAGCCAACCAAACTGACCCCATCACCTCTGATATAGTCCAGGCCAAAATCAACTGTCCCGACAATGTACCTCAACACATTTTTTGCCCCAATCCAGTGAACACTCCTCGGCTCTACAATATGCTGGCTGAGAGTGTTCATGGCAAAAGTTCAAAACAAATATCTGGTCTAGTCTCAACACTCTGTGATCCCTCCCGAAGCCTCTGCCCCCTCTGACTGAACACCCTTTGACTGTGACCCTGAAGCTGTGCATGGTGACCCTGTCACCCCTGATACTGGCGTACCGGAAACCTGAGGCTGTGCTCCCTCTGAGACATCAATCGGTGCCTCTACATCATCCTCCACACTGACTCTCGACTCAAGAGATCTCTGAAAAGCCCTATCCTCCTGAAATCTGACATCTCTGCTCACCACCACTCTCCTAAGTGATGGAATGTAGATACGGTAGGCTTTGGACACCTCTGAGCATCCAACTAGAATCCCCTACTGGGCTGTGGGGTCTAGCTTTGTCCTCTTCTCTGAGAGGACATGAGAAAAGGTCAAGCACCCAAAGATCCTGATGTGCTCGACATCGGGCCTCCTACCAGTGAAGGCCTCCTTAGGAGTCATCTTCCCCAATATGCCGTGGGGGCTCCTGTTCTGCAGGTAAACTACAGTAGCACTCGCCTCTGCCCATAGGTAAAGAGGCAAACTCTGATCGTGCAACATGGATCTCGTTGCACCGGTGATAGCCCGGTTCTTCCTCTCGGCAACCCCGTTCAGCTGGGGGTTGTATGGTACGGTCATCTGTTTATTGATCCCATGCTTGGCATAGAAGTCTATGAACTGAGTGGAGGAATACTCTCCTCCGTTATCCGACCACAAGACCTTGATCCTCTTTCTAGATTGGTTCTCCACAAGAGATCTGAAATCTTGGAACCGCTTGAAGACCTCACTCTTGGTCTTCAGGAAATAGATCGAGGTCTTCCTTGAGTAGTCATCAATGAATGTGAGATAGTACTCACAACCACTCAAGGACTTTCGAGACATGGGCCCACACACATCCGTGTGTACTAAATCCAGTATCCCAGCTGACTTGGTGTCACTGTTGGGGAACGAAGCTTTGGTAAACTTACCAAGCGCACACCCTCTGCAAACATCCTGATGCTTTGTACTGATCTGTGGCACTTTGGTCACAACCTCTCTCAATCCTCTAAGAGCTCCATGATGTAGATGGGCCATCCTACGATGCCATAGCTCACATGTCTGTTTGCTGCTGTCACTGCTCACTACCAATGCATGAAGAGGCTGAAAAAACAATTTGAATAGTTTTCCATCACTCACTCCAATCACTTGTCCTGAGGCAAGCGAGGACCCCTTAGGGTGTATGAAGACCTCGGTCCCTCTGAAGGACACCTCAAGACCTCTATCCTGGAGGGTAGAAACTGAAATCAAATTCTTCTTTAGCCCAGGGACATAGAGAACGTCCCTAAACAATATAGGTGGCATGCCATCTCTCCGAAAGGTAACAATGCGAATCCCAACAACTCTAACCAAGGAGTCATCTTCGAGGGCAATCTCCATCTTGACCTCGGTGTCTCTGAGATCAGTCAAGTGCTCTCTAACTCAAGTCATATGGCTCGAAGCCCCGCTATCAATATACCAGACACTGGGTGCCGTCTCAACTGAAGTGCTACATATGAGGAAAGCACACTCTCTCTCAAACAAAGTTTGAAACTCTGCCTCTTCTGCTGTAGCTGCGGTACCACCCCTCTTCTTCTTCCTATTGGGACATTGTCCAACATAGTGCCCCAACTTCTTACAAACAAAGCACTTCACTTTGCTCATATCTCTCCTCTGACCACTGCTGCTCTCTCCTCCCTGTGGTGGGGCCCCAAACTTGGGACCCTGTCGACCTCCCCGGTCGGCCTTCTTCTTTCCCTTTGTCCAAAAAGCAAAATCCTCATCACCCTGAATTGTCTGTTGCTGTTTTCTAGAAGCCTTTGCTACAAGTCTAGTCTCCTCCTAGACGAAGTTATCCCACATATTCTCCCATGTGGGCATGACCTCCCTGGCAACAATGCCACGAACAAATGGACTCCATGGTTTGGTAAAGCTGTTTAAGGCTGTCCTCACCATAGAATTTGGGTCCACCACCTCTCTAATGACTCCAAGCTCGTCTCTGATCTGGGTGTATCGACCAAGGAAAGAAGTCACTGACTCACTCTTGAGCATGCGAATGCCCCTGAGTCGATCATGAAGAACCATCTTCCGGTTCTCATTAGAGCTCTCATAAAGCTTACATAGAGATGCCCACATCTTAAATGCATAAGCTTTCCCAGTCAAGTGGGGAATGATATGATCCTGCACTGCATTACATATGGTCCTCTTTGCCTTGTTGTTCCTCTTCCTGAACTCTGCTAACAAGACGGGAGCAGTAGCAGCGGGAACATGAACAACTGCCTGAACTATATCCCATAGTTCAAGGTCCTCCAAGACAAAGACAATCCTGGCCTTCCAAGGCGACCAGTTGCTAGCCCCAGCTAGCCTATCCTCCACACGCATCTGAGACGCTGACATCACTGCCGACTGCACTCAAACTGATGCTCCAACTGCAAAGGAACACTGCCTCACTCCTGTCAACACAGGTGTGAAAAGAGGCAAATGAACACCGACCTCACTCCTAGCTATATAGGTGTGAAAATAGGTCGTGAAAAATCAGCTTCACTCCTACCATGTAGCTGTGAAAAAAGACTGACGAAAATGTCCACAAACTGCTCTACAACCTTCTACAAAATTCTGCCAACTAACTGCCACTAAACTCTGTCAATGGCTGTCCACAAAATCTGCCCAAAAGGTGTCTAAAACAGCCCACTCATATGCTGTCCAAAACTCAGCAAAAATCAGCCACCCAACTCTGATACCGTGAAGATTTTCCAGGTCCTATCAAGCTGCCAACTAGGTCTGTCTTTGACCTCAAGTTGGCTCTAAGTTTCAACTGTCTAACAAAGATTTGCTGCTGTTTTAGGACAACAAACTGTTCAATAACTTCTTCGCTGATTTGTTACGGTTACATAGGCCAATTAGGTGCTCTAGCATGTAGTTTTTGTCACCAAAGGTTAGCACATGCATACCAAAATATATGTAACACACCTAGAGATCTTTACTGCTGAGAAAATACTATAGTTCTAAACTCTAACATACATGAAAATGAACATAGGTATTTTTGGTCAACATGACCCTGGATAAACCCCCCCCGGGGAAAACCAGTTTGGAATATAAGTGTATATATAGGGAGAATAGAAGGTGGAATTCAACAAGTACAATATATAGAAGAACCTGATACAATAACAGCTTGATCCAAGCTGCAACACAAGCCCAACTGAAGCAAGAGCGCCCTAGGAAGGTGTGCCCTCCATAAATGCTGTCAAGATCATTGAACTGGAGCTCTCTGCCAACTGGAAGCTCTGATGGAGAAACCCTCCCATAGTACTCTGATACTGAGATGTAGCCTCCCTCTGAAATAGACCTCACTGCAATCTGAGCTTTGAAAGTCCTCCCTGCTAATGATGCACCCTCCTCACCAAGTGCGCCCTCCTCATAGCAATAACCTCTCCACTAAATAATAGAGGGCCTAAGCTTGCTGGCAGCTTCCATGGATAGAAGCGCCCAAGCTTTTCTCAACCAATGCCCGAACCCTCATGCTCATGCTCTCTCTCAAACTCTCTAAGTGAAGAAGTGAGTGAATGAGCTCCTCCTTGGCCTTTGCGCCCCTCTTGAACCTCCATAAGGAAACCTAAAATATGGACCGTTGAGATCATCCTATCTCAAGTCCAATAAAAGGTTGAGATCATCCCATAATAATCTCACTCTCAAACCCACTTTGGGTTAAGTTCCCTAAGTTCAGTTTATGTCTCCTAATTCACCCACAAAGTGAATTAATAGTCACTTAGGCTAAAATGACCAAATTTCACTTTTGACTTAAATCTCCTAAGTCAAAGTGAAATTAGACATAAAGTACAAGG
>ML792105.1:373059-392459 GCA_009831015.1 Picea engelmannii | reverse complement strand
AGTAAAATCATTGATTCAGAGCCTTCCACTTTTGAGGAAGCTGCTAAGCAACAAGTGTGGAAGGATGCCATGATGGAAGAATACCAGTCCATCATAAAGAATGATGCGTGGGAAGTGGTTCCGAGACCAGAAGGGAAGTCAATAGTGACTTCCAAGTGGATCTACAAGATCAAGCATGTTGTAGATGGTAGCATAGAGAAGTACAAAGCGAGATTTGTGGCTAGAGGATTCTCCCAGAAAGAGGGAGAAGATTATGACGAGACACTTTCTCCAGCCAGAAGAAGTGTACATAGAGCAACCACAAGATACATTAGAAGGAGTCTCATGTCTACAAATTGAAAAAAACTTTGTACGGGCTTAAGCAGACACCCAGAGCATGGTATTCTAGAACAAACAGTTATTTGATGAACTTGGGAATGGTTGCCCCTTGATATTGGATGACATGTTTCTTATAGGGGATGAGAAGCTCACAGATGGGTGCAAGAGGGAACTCACTTCAGAGTTCGAAATGAAGGATCTGGATTTGATGGGATTATAGGTGTGGTAGAGACCAGATGAGATTTTCCTTAGCCAAGGAAAATATACAGTTGAGATCCTGCTGAGATTCAGGATGATGGACTGCAAGTCCATGGCCACACCTATGGTTACGAATCTGGAGCTCCTGAGTGATTCATCTTCAGATTTGGTTGATCTCACGATGTACAGACAGTTGATTGGATCCTTGATGTACCTGGTTAATACCATGCCGGATATATGCTTTGCAGTGAACAGATTGAGTAGTACATGGTTGAGCCTAGACATGTACATTGGATAGCAACAAAGCATGTGTTACGAATTTGAAGCTCCTGAGTGATTCATCTTCAGATTTGGTTGATCCCACGATGTACAGACAGTTGATCAGATCCTTGATGTACCTGGTTAATACCATGCCGGATATATGCTTTGCAGTGAACACATTGAGTAGTACATGGTTGAGCCTAGACATGTACATTGGATAGCAACAAAGCATGTGTTGAAGTACCTGTGTGGTACGGTTGGATACAGACTTAGATATGTCTCGGACAGTGATGTAAGGCTACAAGGTTATACAGACTCTAACTGGGCGGGGAGTGTAGTGGACAGGAAAAGCACATCAGGATGTTGCTTCAGTTTGGGATCAGGTATGATCTCATGGTTGGGTAGAAAACATACGTCAGTGGCACTCAGTACAACATAGGCAGAGTATATTGTAGCTAGTGTTGCAAACCGTGAAGCAGTGTGGCTTCAGAAGTTGCTTACAAGGTTACTTGATCTAGAGTTGGAACCAACTTTGATATATTGTGATAATCAAAGTTGTGTGAATCGTTTTGAGAATCCAGTCTTTCATGACAAGTCAAAGCATATAGAGATCAAATACCATTACATCTGAGACATGGTGCAAAGAGGAGCAGTGGAGCTCCAGTACATATCCACAGATGAGCAGATAGCGGACATTATCACCAAGCCTATGTCTAGAGTGTAGTATGAGTACTTTAGAGACAAGCTTGGTGTGATGCAGAATGTCCACCCTCGTTGAGAGGGAGGTGTGATGTTTCTCCTCCAACAGGCTTCCCTTTTGGCAAAGGGTTTCCTAGATCAGTCATGTGGAGTGACTGAGGGAGTAATGTAGTAGTCTTGCCCAGTAGATGGGTGTGAATGAGACTACTAGGAGAGGAGAAACATCATAGCATGATCATGGAGACTATTAGATTGCATGGTAGCAGCTTTGCAACTACTAGTTGATTGCAGATTATGACTATGGTTGATGGCATGGTAGTAGCTGTGTGCTACTAGTTGATTGCTGCAGAGTCATGGAGACTATTGGACTGCATGGTAGTAGCTTTGCAACTACTAGTTGATTGCAGATTATGACTATGGTTGATGGCATGGTAGTAGTTGTGTGCTACTAGTTGATCGCTGCATAGTCATGGAGACTATTGGACTACATGGTAGTAGCTTTGCAGCTACTAGTTGATTACAGATTATGACTATGGTTGATGGCATGGTAGTAGCTGTGTGCTACTAGTTGATTGCTGCATAGTCATGAAGACTACTGGATAGCATGGTAGTAGCTTTGTGCTACTAGTTGATTTCTACGTAGTCCTGACAACATGGTAGTATCTTTGTGCTACTAGTTGATTGCTGGATAGCATGGTAGTAGCTTTGTGCTACTAGTTGATTGCTGGATAGCATGGTAGTAGCTTTGTGCTACTAGTTGATTGCTACGTAGTCATGGAGATTAGTGGACAACATGGTAGTAGCTTTGTGCTACTATTTGATTGGTGGATAGCATGGTAGTAGTTGTGTGCTACTAGTTGATTGTTGGATAGCATGGTAGTAGCTGTGTGCTTCTAGTTGATTGCAACATAGTCGTAGAGACTATGTTGGGAGTTTTGAGCTACTGATGGCATGGTAGTAGCCTTGAGGATACTAGATGATTGCAGTATAGTCATTGGACTATAGTGGTAGTCATTAGACTACTAGAAGAAGACGTCTTGGAAGAATACCTCCCTAGCTAAGAGGGAGTGTTGATGTTTTGGTAGTTGTGGGAGGTATACCCTCCTGGACAACTTTTCTTAGAGAAGAAGAAGATTCCAGAAGTCAAAGGAAGACAATTGAATAGTTGAAGAACACCCCAGAAGAGAAGTCGACCAACAGGAAAATAATAAAGTGGAAATATAATTTATAGGAAGAGAAGTGGGCCCACAGAAATAATAAAGTAAATATGAAGACCCAGAATAAGAAGTCGCCCCTATATAGGTGCCTAGATTAGTATAAATACAGGGCTGGATCATTTCATTTGTATAGTCAGACAATTCTCCTTCTGTAGTGCGCTCTAGGCAGCTAGCAGTGGCAGTTGTGGCAATTTCGCTATTTCTGGGTTCTAGTTCTCTTGCAGATTGCGCCCCACTTGGGGAAGGATATTCTTGGTGGTCTCTCTTGTGCGCTACCTCTGGAAGAGTTGTGCTAAGGTTGTGTGGTGCTGCCCAGTTGCTTCGTGCCAGTTGTCAGTAGCAGTTGTAGTTGCAGTAGCAGTTGTAGTTGCAGTAGCAGTTACAGTTGCAGTTGTACTTACCAGTTACCAATTGTGCCAGTTCTGTGGTGCACTATCTTGCTCTAGTGATGCACCTATCTTGTGGCAGTTCTGTGGTGACTCAGTTGTCTACCCTCGCTAGGGTTTGACAAGAAGTAGAGATAAGTATTTGTTATCAGGATTTCTTCATTGTTGGTTTGCTCTTGGGAATAGAGCTTGTTCATGGTTGTATTGGAATATTAGAAAGATTCTCTCTAAGAAAAGTTGGCTGGGTTTTTGCCCGAGTTTGGGGTTTTCCCAGGATAAATCTTTGTGTCTTCTTGTGCTTGTTTATCTGCTGCTTATATATTTCAGTATATGGTTATTGAATATTAAAAGAAGATAAAAATGCTGTGGTAAATCTAATGTTAACAAAACTAATGAAAATCTAACAATTTTGTGATGTTCAAGTGCTGAAATTTCAAGTAAGGCTGCCATCTTCTCCTGTTATGCTTTTCTTCAAATCTGGGCTGAGTACTGTACCTTTTAGTAAGTCTGTTCTAGTTTTTGGAGGGCTGAAAAGAGAAGTCTGTTGACTCTCTTAAAGCTGTTTGTGATATCAGATCTGAAGTATATGCAATTCAGGATTGATCATTCAATAGAAAATTGCCTTCTTTGCTGCCAATATCTTATTTGATGTCTTAGATTCACATAAAGGATTGATGGTGGTATTGATGTTTCATTTTCAGAATTTATACTCAGTTGCAATTGTTATTTCAGATCTGTTTCAATTAGTGAATACTTCTGTTTTGCATGTTTGCTGAATTATATTGAGCATTTAAATTAAGTTCCAAGCATATGTTCTTGCTTCCGACTCCATAATCCCTTGGAGAAGACACTAATCTGCTTGAAATCACCACTAACATTTTTACTGAATAAGAGAAACTTCTGATTTGTCAAATCTGGAAATTTCATTAGGCATAAGGACAGTTTTTGACAAATCAAATCAGGAATACCCCCTTGTGCTGGAGGAGAGCCAGCTTTTTCACTAAGGTGACAGTGGGTGAAATTTCCAAGTTGCCCTAGGTTTGCATCTTTATATTGGACTTGAGTATCTTTAAAGTGCAGGTCTAAAAGGTAACAATCGGTAAACTCCTAAAATCCACAATTGCCTGAGATTAGCTCGAGGGGGTTAATCTCTACTATATACTGTCGATATCTCTAAAAACATATGTTGTTGAGATCTCTATAAGCATTTGCTGTCTTGGGTTCACAAGTGTGTCCTCTCTCTTACAAGAAATTTTGTCATTTTCTGTCACTTAATTCTCTGTTGAACTTAATGGTAAACCATTTTATCATATTTTATTTGCACTAATAATGCTTTTCCAATTTTTATTGTCACTTGATTGAAACATGAACATAACACATATCGGGTGACTTAAATAATGGGAGTGATGGTTGGGTCAATCTAGGAACCATGGCTTCCTAAAGAGGCCAATGTTGCCTGAAAACTTGGGTTGTTTTTCAAGGACTGCTGTTTATCCTTTGGGGTCCTAAAGTAAACAATGAAGAAACCTCGTGCACAAAGACTAATTATATAAGCTTAGATCCAGTTAGCACTTATCCATCTGTCCAGTGCATCTGCAACTGGCCAAAAACCATTGAACTTGTAGATAAGAGACTTTTCCCTGTAGCCCTTCAAAGCTTCAAGAAGTTTTTCTTTATTTGAATCCATTTTTTGACCTACCCCTGATTTTTCCACAAAAAAACTCTCTTGGAAGGGGGTTCCTTTCCTTTGTATATTGCACCTCTGCCCTAACCCCTTGAACAACATCATGGAAAGAACGATGAGTTTGAACTTTGGGGTGAATTTGCTGCAGAAAATATCTAGGGAGAGATTGTGTTTGTTTTTGGTGGAGAGTAAACTTTTTCAAAAGATTGCAAAAGAAGAGAGGATGGACCTTGAAGAGGCCCTACATTATGGGTGATTTCATGGGGAGGACCGCTGAAAACTATCTCTCGTACTAAACCCCCATGGGTTGAGTTGGACGCTGGAGGAGTTTGAGTTTTGGGTGTCCCTTGGGCATCGACAATGAGCTTCGATCTGCTGTGTACCCCATCTTTAGCATTGCACAGTTATGACTGCCTTAAAAGATGCAGAGGGCTCCCTGTTATTGGGCGACCTGAATTCGCTATCAACATTCCTCAATGCGGGAAATTTCCCTTCCTTGGTCTTGCGACTGGCCTGCTTGATGAGTTGGTGAAGTGGTCGAAGATACCGTAGTAACTTTCGTCCACATGAGAGATATGTCTCCCCTGGTTTTGCTTTTTTTTGGGTTGGAGAAGTAGTTTTGACAAGAGAAGATACCACATTCGCTATTCTACAAGCCATCTGACGTCCTCTCAACATTGCACTGCATGAATCTCATATTGTTACTGACAATTTATGAGTGAAATAAGTTATAAGTTATGACTAATCCTTCAAGCCCAAAATATTATTGCTATCCATCAATAACTTCCTAATCCCCTGGCTTCCCTTGTCAATCCAAAGTCCTCTCAATGTTATTGCTGTATCTTACCTTTAGACTGTTTTTCATGTCAATCAAGGGTGCACTCACTGTCCATGCACTGTCAACTGATAGTCGAGTATTCTAATTGTTCTTCCTCTTTTGTGTTGTTCACTGAATTTTTTCCATTTTTTTCTTTTTTTTTTCTCCCTTTCGTTATCAGTTTCACATGTTTTTTTGAGATAGTTGCTGTTATGCTTATTTTACATATTAACCATACCAAACAGCTTTATTTTCTTTTTAAGAAGTATTACTATATATTTGTTTTGTTAGTATGCTTTCTGATGGGAGGGGGAAGGATGGAAATCAGGTCTTGGAGAGATTTAAATTGTCCAAAATAAATATTCTTTCTTGCTCTCTGCCTTGTTTGTATATGTGCAGGGCTCTATAAATTTAATCACAAAAGCATTGGCAGCTGTTGGTTGCAAAATGGAGTTACTACCTGATCCAACAACTGTTCATTACCATTTGCCCAGTGGTCTTTCTGTTCGTGTTCATAGAAAATTTGAGGATTTCCTTGTTGAACTTACTGGTTTTTTCCCACATGAAAGGGAAGGGATCTCCCAATTTTACAATGAGTGTTGGAAGGTTAGTTTTGCATTTGCAATTTTAACTTCCAATTTTTTGTACGAAAACTGGTTATACCTCAATTCGGAATTGCAATTTTGTCATATTTGGTAACTGAGATTCTGTGTGTTCCTATACTGAACTGCAGGTATTTAATTCTTTGAACTCACTGGAATTAAAGTCATTAGAAGAACCATTGTATCTTTTTGGCCAGTTTTTTAAGAAGCCACTGGAGTGCTTGACACTTGGTAATTGTTTTTTTTTTCAGTTTCAAATTTATTTTCAGAAATTCCTCTGCCATAAAGGCTTAGGTTGATATTGTGACATTAGTGCTTTTGCTCTATTGTAGGCATTTTCAACTGGGATTATCATTGATTGAGTGTATTAAGTTTACATAATTCTATAATAGAGTCGTTTTACTTCTATTGCCAGTATAATAACTCTCTACTTAGTGCAAATTTGGAAACACAAATAGCAATGAGTAGTATTGGTTTGACAAAAAATTAGTGGCAGATATATTCTTATTGCATGTATAATATTTATTATCAGTTAAAAATGATGATTAGTTTTCCTGATAATATATTGCAGCCTATTACTTGCCACAAAATGCAGGAGCCATAGCCCGGAAGTATATAAAAGATCCAAATTTACTGTCTTTCATTGATGCAGAGGTGGAATCCTGAACTGTGTCAACTATATCTATCTAATGGGCCCTCTTTTTTAGTAGGATTTGATTTAATCCTTACTCTTACTGACATAAATTTAGCACAGAATGTAGCTAGCTGATGTGTATCTAACTTGTTGGCTATACAGTGCTTCATTGTGAGCACAGTGAATGCCTTGCGGACACCTATGATAAATGCAAGCATGGTATGCTCTTACTTTGATGCTTTATGCATAATGGAAAACTTTTGAGTGGGGTATATACAGATATTTTTCATTGCTAATTAGTAATATGTCTCGCTGCAACAGGTCCTATGTGATAGACATTTTGGAGGGATAAATTACCCAGTTGGTGGTGTTGGTGGAATTGCTAAAAATCTGGCCAAGGGTTTAGTGGATTATGGTGGGACAATATTGTACAAGGCAAATGTCACAGATATTATTCTTGAAAATGAAAAAGCTGTGAGTCTATATCCACTAGAGGTGTTTGTGTCTATGTATTCTGTTGAATACTTACAAAAGTATATGAATCCGTGAACTGATAGGAAGTGCAAATGAGTTCCATGGTATCGAAAAACATCTTAATCAATGTTGAGAATGTTTGCATACACAGGTGGGTGTAAGGCTCTCAGATGGCAGACAATTTTATGCTAAGAAGATAATTTCCAATGCAACCAGATGGGATACTTTTGGTACAGATTTCAGAATTACATGGTTTTTAATTTTTTTCTAATCTCTACAAAATAGTCAAAACATAGACATTTCAACTGAAATATTTCTACAAGCTTCTGTTGTTCATTTTAGTAACCTGATTGGTAGAAATTCACTTCTACCCTCTAGGCTATTTATGTGGTCTATTGTTTCAGAGTTGCTGCCAGATATTCAAATTTCTTCTGTTATTGATCACAAGTTTCTGGAAAGTTGCAAATGTAATACTTTGTGTTTTGTCATAATAATTTACAATATTTTAATCTTCTATGCAGGAAAGCTTTTAAGAACAGAGAAGCTTCCCCCAGAGGAGCAAAATTTTCAGAGTCTGTACGTCAAAGCTCCCTCATTTCTCTCCATTCATATGGGAGTAAAAGCAGAAGTTTTGCCTTTGGGTACAGATTGCCATCATTTTGTACTTGAGGTAATTCAGTTACTTGACTGACTGTTCAAAATTGTAATATTGAATATGTGGACCTCTGGATGATCGTCAGCAATTGAATGACTATGAGTATTTTATGTTTTTCTCAATTCCAGTTTCTTCTGAAAATATATTTAACTGGTGTGCTTCTATTAGGATGACTGGGCAAGACTGGAAGAACCTTATGGAAGCATTTTTCTTAGCATTCCAACTGTTTTGGATTCCTCACTAGCTCCTGAGGGTCACCATATTCTTCATATCTTTACCTCCGCTTGGATTGATGATTGGAAGGTAGACCTGCACCTCAAGGAGTGTTTGCAGGAGCACGAAACCAAATTTATTTTTAAGAAGTTAATAAACTACAGTGCATCTTTCTTTTTTGTTAAATCATTTATAAAAAAATAATAAATATTTTCAGTGGTAATGATTCAAATGTAGCTGTTCTTGTCCAGGGTCTCTCACAAAAAGATTATAACATCAAGAAAGAAGTTGTGGCTGATGAAATTGTCAGCAGGCTGGAGAAGACACTTTTTCCAGGTTTAAAAGAAGCAGTAACTTTTAAAGAGGTAGCCTTTGTTCATCCGTTGTTATAGATTTTCTTTTGGTTCTTTTTTACCTGCCTGGCTTCTTTTTTCTCAGTCATAACTTTTTCTCTTTCATTTTTGTTAGGAAAGCTAAGAAAAATCAGTTAGAGGGACAACACAATAAACAAATTAAACATTGAGCTTGCCTCCTTATTTTGTCATGCAAAACTGCAGATATAGACAATTTGACTATTTTCTCATAGTTATTATTTCTTTGTTGTGTTACCTGTATATTTCCTGTTTGAAAACTACAAGCAACATGTAAGCTTCTATATTCTGATTGTTATGAACATAAATATACATAAATAGATATTCATAACATAATAATTAATTAATAAATAGTAACTATTAATAATGAAATGACATGTCTCAAAGGACATGTCTATTGGTTAAGGGCACCCCTGCGTGGGTATATAAACGAGCCCTCATTCTCAATCTTATCTTATCTTATCTATCTCATCTATTTATATATTATTTACAGTCCTATATGGATTACTTTGTATTATTCCAAGTATTTTGGATAATTCTTGTGTGAGCGAACTTTGTTTGTCTCATTTGATATCAGAGTTGTCTCGATCCGGCTTTTGGCCAACCTCATCATTTCAGAGTTTCTCTGAGAAATCCTGGTCTTTGACCACCAACTAGGCCTTTGGCCATTTAAAAATCAATTTCTTTCAAAAAAAAAAAAAAAAATTCCACTGCATATTTCAAGAAAAAGAAAAAGCGTTGTTGTAGCCACAAGGCTATTGGTGCTAAAGTGATAAATTAAAAAAAAAAACCAGATATTCCATATATTCTGGAAAAGAAAAAAAAAAAACATCAATCCACTGCCATTCGGGGAGACAATTTTATATCAAACAAAATTCGTGAACAGAATTAGCCATAGCATTTGAATTCGTCGATCATCGGGAAGCAAACAATTGGGTACTGTCTCAGCACGGATCTTAATAGAATATTGAGTTTTGTATTAACACATTGCCAAACTGTCGTAGAGAGCGCAAATATACACAGTAGTAAGGTTTACATTAATCGCGGGATCGTAATATTGGGTTTTGAGTATATTTGTTCATAACCGTTGTGACTGTACATAAACGAAGGTTTTTTTTAAGTGTCATTTAAAATTAACCAATCTTTTATCAAGGAAATAGTCCTTGGATCGGTCAAATGAATTGTTAATAGATTAAGCAATTCTCTACATTAAAATTGTCCGAGGGAATATATATATATATATATATATATATATATATATATATATATATATATATATATATTTATTAAGGTACCCTATCTTAAGTAAAAATATAGCAAAAAAAATACACTTTGGAAGTGTGAGAGTTTGATTATAAAGGAATCATAAGGGATTATAAAGGAAAATATTAAAGGAGGAGAATATCTAATAAAGAGTTATAAATTGAAGACAAGGTTATTCTATTTGGAATTAAAAAGGATAAAAAATAGGAATCATAAGAAAAAGTTAAGAAAATATATTATTATATTTTAAAGTCAGCTTATTCTGATGAGTGGGAGTAAAAGTTATTAAAGGGGTGATTAAAAAATAATAATAATAATAATAATTAAGTTAAAAAAAAAGATTATTAGTGGGTAAAGTTAAAAAGGTATTAATAAAGTAAAAATAAAATATATTATATTTTCAAGGCTCATATAAAAGGATATTTTTAAGCTTAAGTGAATAAAAAATCCAAAATCCAAAGTCCAATTTAAGTTATAAAAAGGACAATTCAAAAATGGAAGGTGGAAGATTCCCTCCTACTTACAAAAAATATGTGGATCCCTTATTAAAAGTTAATGGGATTATTCAAGGAAAGAATATCAACATCGCTATTTGCCCGACCGCTAGGAAAAATCACATTAACGTTGGCTTGACAAACCAATTAATGGTTTTCGAGTCAAATATAATTGAAAATGACATGTGTCTTTCCAATGAGAAATATGACATTAAGAACCTACAACTGTCTATGGGCGATTACAAATTCATAGCTCAATTCAATGTCGTGTCAATCTATGAAGACAGTGTTGATATAATTCTAGGATCAACTTGGGTAGATACATTAGGTACTTTTATTTTCAACACAAGGAGAAAGTTTTTAACATTTTCTTATAAGAAGAAGAAATTCACATTACAGGACGCTACAATGAAGTCAATTTCAGAAGCTCCATTATCAGAAGACCTGAAGGACATATCAGAAGTGATCCTTCAAGATAACCAGAAGTCAATACAAAAGTTGCAAGATTGACAAGAAGAATGTGACAAAATCATCATTGAAAAAGACGAAGAGATTTCTCGCCTAAGAAATCATAATCAGAAACTACTTGCAAAAATCATGAAATCCAAGGAGAAGAAGCGGTGTTTTCAAAAGTTCGAACAAGAAAATCAAGGTCTCAAAGAGAAATTAACCGAAAAAGAGGAAGAAAGCTCCTGCCTAAGGAACCTTAATCAAAATTTACTAGAACAAATTAAAATCTTAAAGGATGAAAGAAAAAAGAATCTAGAATCAAAAAATAAAGTTGGCATATCAGAAGATGAAGAAGAAAATTCACACCTAAGGGTTCATAATCAAAATTTACTAACACAAATTAAAAAGTTGAAGCATGATAAGAAGACTTTACAAGAAAAGCTAGATCGCAAAACATCATTAGTCGATAAGGAAACGATGACAGACCCAATCAACCTTACAACTCAAAAGGAGGCAAATCCAGCTGATGTAAAGATGTTTTCAAATGTCGAGGTATAAATAAGCCAAAAATATCAAGAAGACTCAATTCTAAAATTTAATTATCAAAAAGCTACAAGTATACGAAGTAAGGATCAAGTTGCAAGGATGCCTTTTCAACATCCTAATCACAAAAATCGATACTTTAGCCAATCCTTGTATCAACAGAAACAAATGACTAGTATGTCGAAGAATATTACTCCACTACTAGTGATGCTCAAAATAGAAGTTATCATGGGAGTCAAAATACATCAAATTCTTTCCAAGAACCCTATAAACTCCCCATGCAGAAGATTGAATTAGGATGGGCAGACTCCTTTACAATACGACATTTCTGCTCAGCACTTAGAAGATCCTATCGTCTCCGGTCCTCAACGATTACTAACTCAATAATGAAGAAGCATGAGACAATAATTATAAGCTAGAGCAAGAAATAAGTCTTCCATAAAGTATTCTTTGAGGACAAAACATTTTTAAGGGGAAGACAATGTTATGAACATAAATATACATAAATAGATATTCATAACATAATAATTAATTAATAAATAGTAACTATTAATAATGAAAGGACATGTCTCAAAGGACATGTCTATTGGTTAAGGGCACCCTTGTGTGGCTATATAAACGAGCCTTCATTCTCAATCTTATCTTATCTTATCTATCTCATCTATTTATATATTATTTACAGTCTTATATGGATTACTTTGTATATTCCAAGTATTTTGGATAATTCTTGTGTGAGCGAACTTTGTTCGTCTCACTGATGCAAGGAACAAACTAGAGTAAAAAACAAATCTCAATGCCTCTCAACAGTCTTTGCATCTTGTTGCCACCTTATCCACACCTCGGATCACATGGAAGAAATCTTCAATCCACTGGGTGTGGCCTTGGGGGCAAGTATCGAGTCGAGGTGCTGTTACCTAATTCTCGACTCTGTTTAGGCTAACTCCTAGCGAAGGCAAGGGGGGTAGTCCCTAAAAAAGAATTCAAGGCTTAACTAACTAAGAGCAATTATTGATATAGGAGTTAATTGAAATACGCAAGATACGCACTACTATTCTAACAGCATAAATGGAATATAAATAGAATTGCTTATGATAGAGATGTAAAGCATATAAACTTTAAAGTACTTGCACATAAATGGTATAACTTGAAAGCATATACAAGTGCTTGAAAGTAAAATGATAAGCAATATAGAGACCAATGCCAATAATGTAAATATGCTTGCTGAAAGAAAGTGTTGCAAGTGTTCTTGGTAAATTTTATTATTAAGGGGTTTTTGCTTGAATGAGTAGTGGTTTTGATTCGTGAAGTGGCTTGATAATTGCAAGCACTTTGTGATTGCAAAATTGTAAATGTGAAACATAAAGTAAATCTAATCTAAATATTTGGCCCTATAGAAATTATCCCTCAATTGGGTACACAGAGCAATGCTAGAGGTCCAATGAGGAGAGAACAAATCTCATTAGAGAGTTTCCCCCTGACTTCACACACAAGTTCAATGTAGGATCCCAAGTGAACAATAACAACTATCAGATTTCCCTATTATACTAAATCCACACTGACAGTTCCTGTTCTGTATGAAATCCAAGATATTGCAAGCTCGTGAGGGTCAAGAACATACTAGGGCTGCTGAGGGGATGGTTTATTTGCCAAATTGAAATTGCAAAAAGGAAATCTAAACTAAACTAATCTAGAAAATAAAATCTAACTAATGTTTTGCGGTGCTGTGGGTTTATTTTATCCTTTTAAGTTAGCAAAATAAAGAAAAAGCTAAATGAAACAATCACACCAAAGACACCTTTCCTCCCGGGGGGGTTGAAATTGGGCGTTGGGTAGCCCAATGATTTTATTAATGATTTACAATCTCTTTTCAGGAATGCTTGTGATCCTCTATAGAAGGAGGATCAACCAACTTACAAGTTTCAAAAATTTATTAAGAATGGAGGAAAGGTGTTTCTGTCCTGGATGGTCCAAATCCTTGAAAATTGGGCAGTCTCCTCTAGGCTGTTCATCTTTTCTGCAAAAACAGCAAGTAAACAACCCCCAAAGATGCCCAAAATAACTTTGGACAACTTGCGGAAAAAGGTCAAACAGTGGCAAAAATTTTCCAAGTAAAAAGTAAACTAAACTAGCAATTTACAACCACAAAGGCAAGCCAAATGACAAGCTTCCTTAGTGGTTTTATTTTCTGTTTGGAACAACAAATAAAATTGCACTAAAGTTGCCGAATATTAAATTGAAAGCACTTAGAAAACGAACTACCCTTTAGCCTTTTAAAATTTTGAATGGAAGCTTGCTAAAAGATGAATTATTTCTATGCTAGATCTAATATCTTAATAGAACTTGCTAGAAGTTGCCGAACATTGCTGCTACTATAATTTTATCTTTGTTTTATATAACTTGTTTTAGTAGAACATAATTCATCTAAGAAGTCACTGATCATAATTATTGAAATCATTGTTATTGCTAATGTTTGATGTTTCATTGGTAAAGGGCAGGTACCATTCATTTCCATTTCCTTTTACCCCTTTGAACTTTACCAAGTGATTTCTTTCTTTGAGTGACTTAGAGAGAGGGGTGGGTTTTACCTGGTCTTTTTACCCTTCATCAAACAACTAGTTCCTAGGACGTTTCCCTTGGACTGAGTATTTTCTCCTCCTAAATAGAAAGAGGTA
Organism: Picea engelmannii; assembly: GCA_009831015.1. Classification (NCBI taxonomy): domain Eukaryota; kingdom Viridiplantae; phylum Streptophyta; class Pinopsida; order Pinales; family Pinaceae; genus Picea; species Picea engelmannii. The sequence continues at coordinate 378,508 of ML792105.1, read as the reverse complement.
TCCTATTGGGGTGACAATGATAGGACTATCTCCGTGTTACGTCAATCTAGGCCTATTTGCCTTTAGGCTTTGGGCAAGTATAGATTGTGCGATAACAATGCCTATATAAAAGGGTGACCTTTCTTTATTGCATCTGAATTTCCAATGTGAGAATTTCTCTGACTGTATGAGTGTAGTTATGCAATAAGTAAAAAATGTTTACTTTGTGATTGGTTTATCATGTTTGTAATTTTGGCAGGTTGGTACGCCCAAGACACACATGCGATTTCTTGCTCGTGACAATGGGACTTATGGACCAATTCCACAAAAAAATCCTAAAGGACTGCTTGGGATGCCATTCAACACAACGGTAAGAAAAATACATGTTTTAAGGTGGGGAGAGGGGAGGAAGATAAGGATTTATTTAGCCGGCTTGATTGGGGTTGTTTTCATTCTGATGCAGTTATGGAGATACCTTATGCCAAAAGCTAGGATATGTGATTTGATTGGAAAGCTTTTGAAACTTGATGCATATTTGGTTGCTTGCAAGTTTTAGCTATGATTCTGTGTTACAGGGAGTGGATGGATTATATTGCGTTGGAGACAGTTGTTTTCCTGGTCAAGGTGTCATAGCTGTGGCTTTCTCAGGAATGATGTGTGCTCATCGAGTTGCTGCTGACATTGGTAAACATGTTTTTCATGGATATATTATAGATGTAGAATTTCCCACAATGAATTGCGAAAAGTCTTTTGGTTAAGATAAATATACTGAACTCTATGCCTTTCCACCCCAGGCTTAGAGAAAAAATCGGAAATTTTGGACAGAGGTTTCCAACTATTACTACGGTGGCTTAGAACATTCGCCTGAGGAGTACTATTGATGGAACTCTAAACACTAAAATGCTTTCCTTGTAGCTGATTCGTATCAGGCTTTTGACATTTATGATTGAAATCTGCAAAAGGTTTTTCCCAGGCTTAGAAGAAAGTTGGAAATTCAAATTTCAAACAGAGGCTTCTATCAATTACTGCTGTGGCTTATAACACCGGCTTGAAGAGTTCTAGCTATGGAATTCATACTGAGTTCAGTAAAATGTTTTCCTTGCAACTGATTTGTATCAATAGTCAGACTCTTGACATTTATGGGTAAAATGATAAAATCCTTGTAAGTCTTGACCGTAAACATGTTATCTCATGTGGATGCATTTTATGATTTATCTATAGGCTGCACTCACAGTATACAAGAATTTGAGGTATGTGCTTCAATTCTTTAATGTTCCTGAGATAGTCATCTACATTGATAGTCATGAAGCTTAAGCACAAATGTCATCTCATGGGCATACAGTTTGGTTATAGGCTGCTTTGATGCTGATGAAAATTTTGGAGATCATGTCTATTCTTCAGTGCTCCCTCACCACACAGCTGGGATATCCTTCGCGTTTATGAACCATATGGAGGTATAGATTGAATTTTGTGTTGGATCACATTTGAAAATATAATCACTTGAAATATGAGAACCACTTTTCATGCCCTCTGATGTGAATTCCCTTAAAATTCACAGCCATTTGTGGGTAAAGACTTAGAATAACAGCTTTTATTATAGCAGAAAGATGAAAATGTAATTTCATGAAATATGAGAACAACTTTTCATGCCCTCTGATGCCTTAAAATTGACAGTCATTTATGGGTAAAGAATTAGAGTAACAGCTTTTGTTATGGCAGAAAGCAGATATTTATTGTATCCTTTGGAATTGGTGGTAATGAAATTATCATTGCACTCTTTCTGTGACTTGAACTATTTTGCATGGGATAGAATCTTACTTGAGGAAATGAACTGCTTTTTCAGAGTATCCTTCTAGCAAGGAAAGGTGTATAGGAACTAGCCTTTTGAAACTAATCATCATAGGATAACATCCAACTCAGAGTGAATAGAGGATGTTATAGATCACAGACAATATATGTGAGACATGATCTCAAGTTAGCATCCATAGCAAAAGTTAAGGCGTTAAATCCTAACAGGCAAGTCTTGAACTGGCACCGACTTCTTGATAGGTCATGGCTCCATTGTGTGAGAATAGTAAACATCATGGAATAATAAAAAAAGTTTTCCTTGGATGTTTGACTATCTTAAAGCGTAATAAAAACTGAATAGCAAGATGGAGATATAAAAGGAGAGGTTGTTGAGAAATGATGAGATGAGAGAGAAAATATATGAGGATGGTACAGAACCTTGGGGGTTATAGCTTCAGGTACAGAAGAGGAAACTGTGACAGAAGGTAAAATTTAGTTGCATGGAGTTTTTCATGGCATAAAAACACAACATCTGGACATGTTTTAACAACAATAAACTTTAACACAGCACATACATGTATTGGCTTAAAATTTGACACACTGCATTTCAAGAAAAATGCGTAGAAAAGATGAAAACATACAATGTGGTTTCATTTTACAGCCAGATAAGTTATATAGTAATTTTTTATACATAAGTACAATTCCACACACACACACACACACACACACACACACACACATATATACTGTCAAATGGGTCTATTATCCTCTCCACCTGGGTTCAAATTCATTTGTAATATGTTTCACTATTCGTGATCCAATTGTTGTCGAGGCTGTGAGCCATGAGAAATATCTCAATCTTGATAATGGGCAGGAGTAGGGGTGAATAGTTGTAAAAAAAATATCACTGCCAAGTTTTAAATTGCAAGTCAAAGAAAACAATATTCCAAAAAAATCTGTTTTCAGGGTGTTACCTCGCAATCCCTCACCTTGGGTGGTAAATCCCTGGCCACAGGTGAAACCCCAAGGGTAAAGATAGAAAGGCTACCCATTGTGACCTTGGTAGCACTTTCACTCATTTTAGACCACTTCTCCTCCTGTACAAGGGGGGAATCCTTATAGGCAACTAAGTCTAGTAAATAATAGATACTTTGGAAAAGTTTCTTGACTTAGGGCAAATCTGATTTAAAATAATTTCAGTAGTAAATTCCAGATTTGCAAAAACAGAAAATTAAATGATTTTTTTTTTTATGTTTTAGGGGTGGTTGAAAGGAAAGATTAGTGCCTAAATTCAATTTGGACATATGGGGTCAAGAGGACAGACTTAGAGGGCTGTTTTAGACATGTAATTAGGGCAAACAGTGCTGCAAATTGCATGATACAGACAACTTAACATTGTTGTTAATTAATGCATAAATTTTCCTTGAAAGAGCTCTACGGGAGATTCACCTTTAGACAAGTTTCTTAGGGTGTGCTTTACTATGAAATGCAAATCAGCAACAACTCTAGAAGATAATAGATGCAACAAGAGTATATTCATTCATAAAACATCAAAGAAAGTAGAGGAATAGACCACACCTAGTTCCTTATATTGGAGTAGAGTAACTATTCACAAAGAGCCCATGAAACAATGTCCTTTGCAAATAATTTTCCACGTCAATATTCAGCCATGAGAAGTACCAAACAGTATGCCTCACATCAACAAGAATGAACCTTTAAATTTTCCAATGGCATTTAGAAGATCTTTAACAATAAGCTCTCAAACTCTACCACACTTTCAACGACCATTACAAATGGGAGGAGCCTCCATGATATAGAGTTCAAGGCTCAAAACCTCCTCAACATAAAATAATAATATCCAAAATGAGATATCAAATCTCTCCTGGGAATGCATAAAGAACTAATATCTCCTAACTCAAATGACAAGTCAAATAATGCACAAAATAATAAGGAACAAGTGGTGGCTATGCCACATGTCTCAATCTCCATCAAAGTATGCCCATCATGCACAAACTTCTCCTCCAAAAGGTGGTTGACCATGTCAATAACGTCCCTTTGCAAAGTTCTCCAACAGAATTGATACACTAACCAACATCAAAATATGTGCAATAGAACCCCCCAAGTGGGCATGTGTGGCTCCTCTAGGTGAGACGTCCAATCAATAACATGAAAATATGTGCCATGAAAGCCCTAGAATGATGGATCAATCCACTAGGCTATGAGGTGGAGTCTCATAAAGGTTGACCATACACTAAAGGTAGTCCCCCAAAGCTAGGACATCTCCTCAACAACCTCAATGACTCAGTCTCCAAGGTGTAGCAACCCTCCAAAAATGTGCAAACAACTAGATCTAAGGAAGGAGTCAACCAACTAGATAGTGACATCAATCCATGTGCAAAGTCACCATAATGCTTAACTAACTCCATGGAGGAAGGAGATGGCCCCATCACTCAAGCAATGAAATATCATAATGTGTGAAATGGCTTCACATATCTGCCAATGAGGGGGAGTGCTCCACTAAGGATGCTGCTCCATGTCATCATAAATCAATCCAATTGTCAAAATCATCCTCATAAGCAAGGGTGCTCCAGTAGTAGGCCTCTAGTCAAGTCAAAACGAGATAAACTAGTTGTTGGGAGGATAGAGTCACCTATAAATGTGTGCATAGGAGGAGCACTCTCAAAGGATAGGGAGTACATAATGTCTAGAAGCCATCCTTGTATCAAATCAACCCTAAAGTGCTAGGGTGTTCCTCCAATAGAACTAAGTGCCATCATGTATTCTCAATGTCTAGCCAAAGTGAGGTCTAGATCAACATAGAAAAGTGTGCATAGGTGGAGTGCTCTCTCCAATTGACAAGCAAATACACCAAGAATGAAACCGTAACACTGATATATAGCATGTAATGTAGGGCACTCCAAGATCAAACCAAGGTACAACGATAATAAACCATTGAAATCCTGATGTGCTCTGGTTCAACAAGCAAATAAATGTGCGAGAACAACTCTCCTCTATAAACCTCACACCCATCGGTGGCGATGGTTTACAATATCACAAGGGAAGTATCCAGGAAAGTATGTGCACCAATAACAATTCCCCTGTGTCCATGATGTGCTCCATCAGTACCATCCTGCAAGTCTTTGACATGTGATGAAAATCATGTGTGAGACCTCACACAAAAAGAGAGGTAACAATTGACTCCAACATGGGGACTTGTGATCTAGAACATTGTACATGAGAACTCCAGATTTGTAAATGCTTGATACAACTCAACATGAAAAAGAGAAGAACCCGTGGCAAGGCAAGACTCTCACCCCAAAACCCCACATAATTGTTAGTCTAATATTCCTAATTTTGCTTTAGAAATGTATTTTCCCAAAATAATAACTCAAAGTTATTCTAGAAGTTAGGTGTTTCCTAGGAGATCAATTGTCCTTGTCACATCCTTGTCATAGTGATTATCCTTAAATTGTTGGTCAATGACACATGGCATGTGGAGATAAGGCTACATAGGTTATATATACACTATGCCTCTCACTAATTATGTAATTTTCTTTTTTGATTAATAACGTTGTGTCTGAGGACATTTGGTGAAATTAACATGGTATCAAAGCCATGGTAATGAGAGCTATGGTGGTGAGAAGGCCATGGTATTGGATCATTAAAAAAAAAAGACTCCAAA
>ML792105.1:327858-348405 GCA_009831015.1 Picea engelmannii | reverse complement strand
GCAAAGATACTGCTACTGGCCTAAGATGAATGAAAGTGTTTCGCGATATGTTCGAGGATGTTCGTTGTGTGCTACAAGTAAACCTAGTAATCGAAAGTTGGGTTTGTACACTCCACTTCCAGTTCCTTCTCGACCTTGGGAAAATATTTCCATGGATTTTGTTGGTGGTTTACCTATGTCAAGAAGAGGTCATGATTATCTTTATGTTGTGGTTGATCGATTTAGCAAGATGTGTATTTTGATGCCTTGTACTAAGCAGGTAACGGTAGAACAAACGACACAGTTGTTCTTTCAAAATGTTTGGGTGCATTTTGGATTGCCTAAGTCCATTATTTCTGATAGGGATTCTCGATTTGTTGGAAGTTTTTGGTCGAGTTTATGGGCACTCATGGACACTAAACTTAAAAAGAGCACAACTTTTCATCCACAGACAGATGGTCAGACATAGGTGGTAAATCGTACAGTGGTGCATCTTCTTCGTGCTTATTGCAGCAAGCATCCTAAACTTTGGGATGAACATTTACACTACATTCAGCATGCGTACAATCGAGCTAAGCACTCTTCGACGCAAACGTCGCCATTTGAAGCATGTTTTGGCTATTTGCCCAAGTCGCCTTTAGATTTTATCTTTGGGAAAGATATTTCTGTTGATGGTCAATATGACATTGATAGGGCAGAGAAGTTCATTGAACAAATTCAGTCGATACATCAGGTGGTGCAAGAGCAGTTGGAAAAGAGTCAGGCCAAGTACAAGATGAGACATGACAAGCATCGTGTTTATCACAGTTTCGAAGTTGGAGATGAAGTTTGGCTTTACAACAGTAAGGAGAGGCTTAAAGGGGAAGGTAAAAAGTTGAAACCGATTCGATATGGTCCTTTCAAGATTGTTGACAAGAACGGTAACAATGCTTTTCGTTTAGATTTGCCTCCTTATATGCAGATGTATGCAGTTGTTAATGTTGAGAATTTGAAGCTGTATGAGCCTCCATTGATTGATGATCAAGGATAGCATGTTCAGATTCCTTCCATAGATGATTTTTCTCCAGAGTATCTAACAGAACTGCAGGAAGACACCATCCTTGACAGGATAATGCGAACTTCGAAACGAGGAAATGTGGAGTATTTGCAAGTTGGTCTTAAAGGGACGAATCCAAGCAAGTCCAAGTGGATTGAGGTTGGAAGGGTGAGGGAACTTTACCCTCATCTTCACATAGACTGCAATAGTCTTTTGGAGGTCTAAAATCTTCCCAATGGGGAGGTGTGATCAGGGGATCAAATTTTGATCAAAAATTAAAAGTGCTCAGAATCACTTCAAACCGGACGAGAGCGTAGGCCTCGTCGTTGCAAACCCAATGCAACTCGTTTCATCTCAAACGGACATCGGGAGCGAGAGATATAGCGATCTGTTCGTCAAGCCAAACAGGGAAATTTTTTTGATGCTGATTGTACAAGTCTGTACAGTCTGTACAGTCTGTACGGTCTGACGTGGCAGGACCATATGACCGTACAGAAGTGACGTGGCAAGAAATGGTTGGTTGACTGTTGTCGAATCAGGAAGTGACATGTGTCCTTTGGTGGCAATGGTATGAGGACACGTGGCCCAATCCGTGGGTGCCACGTGTCACTCGTTGATTGAGTTATTGGATGTATGTAAAATTATGGGAGTCCGTGGGGTTCGACCCCCGGACCTCCCCCACTATGTAAAGCTTTCACAAACCTCCGCTAACCAATAGACCACCGATTGTATGTTGTAATGTATACCTGTTTGATTATATTTAAAATCAAAACTATGTAATATGCGACGGGGGGTCGGGCCGGGGCTTAGCCTCGACCCGTGGTTCTATTACATAAGATGTGACCATATTATATATATGCGCGCGGTTATAACGGTTGGCGTGCGGGGTTTTAATATAACCCTTGGTCATATACTTTGTGCCATGTGACTCTAAGCCGGAGCGCGGGGGGAGTTACACCGTTGTAACCATATTAACCACCTTTTTTCCATGCGCGCGGTCCTATGAGCCATATGCCCAGGTGCCTAGGCGATTAGGGCTGGCGTTCCCTTAACCGTTCTATGGTTTGCACCGTTGGTGCGATTTCACCCGGTGCTAGGTTTTCACGCTTTAAATTGCATGTGAGCCAGGTTCAATGAGGAAGGGTGCAATTTGTAGATGCAGAGACAACAAGCTTGAAGAGGGAGACTTCCAGGAGGCCTAACTTCTTCATTTTTCGACCGATTGAGGTGCCGAAAGAGCCCAGACATGGGTTATTGGACACTCTAAAGCCATTGGAGCAGTCGGTTTGTCAGTTTGAGCATTGTAAGACATGTTTTTGAGCACTTTTTGAGCAATTAATAATAATGATCCATTGGAAGCTGGACCAGGAGATGTAGCCCAAGAGAGGGGTGAACTCCTTTATCAATTGYTGTGCTTATGTGTTTATGTTCAATGATTATGCTGCTGTCTATGTGTAATTTGCATAAGTAATCCTTTAATCTATGTGTTGCAAAATGATCCATTTTCTTTAAACACATAACATTCACTTGCAATAATTTTCAAGTTTTTCAAGTCTTCTTCATTTTTAGATCACAAACAAATCAAACTTAGGTAATGTTTGAGGCTTTCTCTCTTGCTTTGTGGTGGAATTTACAAATCACCCTTTTAAGGCAATGTTTTGGCACTTGGAGCAAGTCGTTGAGCTTGGAGGTGAAACATTGGGCCTCCAAAGGCCTCCCTCTCATGCGCTAGGGTCTCCTCCATCAAGCCAAGGCCTCTCTCCATCAAAAGGTGCCAAGTGTCAAGTCAACCACACCACCACTCCAAACCCTATCCCTAGGGTGACATCAAGCCCTCCAAATGTCACGTTTTGACCTCCAAAAACAAAACGTTGGGCTTGTAGGGGCTAGGTGAGGTCATCCAAAGTGTATTTCAAGCCTCCAAAGGCTGTCATCATCATTTGGTGTGCAGGCCATGATATCCACCCTATGGTCTTCATGCCTTAAGGAATCCCAATCTAGGCTTGTTCCTCCAAAACTGTCCACCAAGCAAGGTCCTACAAAGAAAATGAATACACCCCCCAAGGATCTAAAGTCAAATGTATCATGATAAGTAAATTCAATCAATAAAAAAGTCACCTAAGCATGTGCATCAAAAACCACCTCATCAAATTAAACAAGTGCTCAAAGACCCTATGCAACTTGCCAAGTTTAGGTATGAGAAGGTTGACAAAGTGACCTATTGGGTGAATCATCCCCTATGTCAAGGAGTGTTTCCTAGGTGGATCCCTTCTAAGCAAAGTGGATAAGATGAAGTGGATGGGGACAAGATTTTTGGGCATGGGGTTCATGACATACAAGGGATCGTAGTGTCTCATTTATGGGTGCCTTTTTAGAGGGTGTGCTACACCTTCGTTTTTAATGCATCATTTTTCCAAGCCCACTTATTGCCTTTTGTTTTTTAAGATGTTTCCAGGTTGAAACCAAGGTGGGGCTTCTACCTAAGCATGAAAAAAATTTCCCACCTTGACTCTACCCTGGTCACATTATGCTTCTCCATGTTGAAGACAACGTGTGGGATTTCTACCTAAGCATGAAAAACATTTCCCACACATGCTCTACCTTGGTTGGCATTTCTGCATTGTTATTTTTCATGTGTCCATTGGTTTCTTATGAGAGACATTTTCATTGTCCTCGGGATCCCTAGGAGAGCATCTATAAGGTTTATGATTTGATTTTATCTTTTTCTAGCTACAAACCTCTGGGCCTTCAGCCCCTTCTTCCCATGAAATTAGGGACAATCCCTTCTTGGGTCAGTACACCTGAAAATCCTAAAATATGAGGAGGCGAGGGGATGAAGCGTGGAAAGTAGTAAGTATGATCGAGAATGGCACGATGACTTGTCAAGGGGACCTCTCAGTAGAAAACCCATCCCCGAGGGTGACCACTTACTAGGGCGCAATGTCAACTACCATAGTGAAACATGGAAAAAGAGCATAACTACCAAGCATACGTTACATAATCAAAAACAAATTTTAAATGGAATAGAATCAAATGCCTCAAATATTGAAATGACACTCACCAAAATACTTGGCTTGTACCTCATGCAGAAATATCCAATGTCTTTCAGAAGCAAGTTGGTGTGGCAGATACCATCGTGATGAATCTGATATCCGTGGTGGTGAGACAGACCTCTTTCTGTGCAAGTGGACGCTGTCTACCATCTGTCTCTCAGTACTCCATGTATGCAACCTGAGGGCCTTGAGACATCAGCTCCTCAGTTATCCCTAGGAAATGGGGATAACAGTGTGAACACCTCTCGGAAGAATATATCTTCCACCTGAGATGTGCTATACTATGAAGGAATGGAAAAGAAGTGCACATACTTGGTCAACCTTTCCACCACCATGTAGATATAGTCCCTGCCCTGTATCTTTGGAAACCCTGTAATGAAATCCATGGAAATGGTCTCCCACTTCTGCTATGGAATAGGTAATGACTGAAGCACACTTGCAGGATGTGTAAGCTCCAACTTGTTCTGCTGACAATTCAAGTACTCTCTCAAATACTGTAGTACATCCTCCTTGAGAACCTTCCAAGAGAATCTCTCCTTGACTTTCTTGTAGGTCTTCAGATTCCCCAGATGCCCTGCCAGTGGTGCGCCATGTACTACTCTTAGAATCTTGTCCTTGAGTGTGGAATCAGGAACAAGGTAGATCCTATCCTTGTAGTAGATGATGTTATCCACTACTCTGTACTTGTCATCCTAAATGGTGTGCTCCATAAGCTCACTAACAAATGTATTCTTGGAGTACTCCACCAACATAATGGATTTCCAGTTTACTGAGATCTTAGACACGGATAAGTTTGCAGGTCTCCTGGAAAGGGTGTCAACAACCACATTCTTCTGGCCCTTCACATACTCAATGTTGAAGTCATATGTCTACACCTTACTTACCCATTTTTTTGTCTCTTGCTCAAGTCCTTTTGCTTCAAGAAATACCTTAGGCTGTTGTGGTCGGTCCTCACCACAAAGCGTCTGCCAACTTGGTACTATCTAAACTTGGCTAATGCATGCATGATGGATAGCATCTCCTTATCATAAATGGGATAGAGCCTCTATGGTTCCCTCATTTTACTACTCTTTAAATCTATGGGATGTCGATTCTTCATCAAAACCACTCCTACCCCCTCTCCGAATGCATCACACTCCAATACAAATGGCTGAGATAAATCTGGAAGCGCTAACATTGGACAAGTACTTATCACCTTCTTCATCTTGTCAAATGTTGCATGTGCTTCCTCTGGCCATCTGAATGCAACCTTCTTGGTGAGATCCGTCAATGACGCACCAAGTTGTGAAAGTCCTTTCACAAAGTGCCTGTAGTAGCTACACAACCCAAAGAGCCCCTACAACTATGTAATTGATCTGGGTGTGGACCAATCTAAGATCATCTGTATCTTCTCTTGGTGCACCTGTACTCCCTTAACACCAATCACATGTCCCATATAGAGAATATCTATCATCCTAAACGCACACTTTGCCTCCTTAGCAAATAATGACTTCTCCTCCATGATGTTGAGAATCTCATCAACATGCCTCAGATGCTCCTCCCAAGTCATGCTATAGATCACTAGATCATTGAAGAACACTACTAATAAATTCCTCAACTACTTATTGAAGATATGGTTCATACACGACTAGAAGGTAGTTGGTACATTAGTCAACCCGAAGGGCATGACTAGAAACTCATAGTCCTTATAGTGACATCTAAATGTTGTTTTGTGGATGTCCTCCTCTCTGTCCTGGATCTGATGGCAACCCGATTGAAGATCAATCTTTGAGAAGTACACTGCCCCATGCAACTCATCTATCAACTCATTGATCCTAGGTATCAGGTACCTATTCTTGATTGTCTTCTTGTTCAACGCTCTGTAGTCAATGCACATCCTCATCGTGCCATCCTTCTTCTTCACCATTATCACTGAAGAAGCGAAGGGACTAGAACTAGGCTTGATGTGCCCCACCTCTAACAACTCCTGTATGGTCTTCTCTATCTGATACAAAAGGATCCGTAGAGGCCTAAGAATGACTCAGAGTCCTCAGAAGTACCTCAAGAAGCTCATAATGGCCTTAACAGATGGAGAAAGGGAAAAAATTCAAAGTCCTCAAAACTTAGCAAAATTGGCATCATCACGAAGAGTGCGTCACAATATTTCCAACGATGTAAATGGTTCTGTTATCGTGCAGTTTGTACTTGGATGTAAAGGAAAGGAAAATGAAGACAAATTGACGTAACTCGAGACTATCCTATCACTGTCACCTCAATAGGATGTCCCTTTCTATCTAGGGTGGTAGGCCCAAGGGAGATGTCCCCAGTGACCTGGGGTTTTGAGAAGGCAAAGGTTTAAGGCCAAGTAAAATTTTCCCTCTCACAAGTCACCACTGATCAAAAAGTTCAACTAAACAACCAATAAAGATAATAACAACCGAAAATGTACATGCCCAGAACAAAGCAACATAAAACTATATTTGTAAGGATACTTGCTGGTTAATACTTCATATAATCAGAGACTTTCTTGATAAAAGGAATTGACTAATACATTGATGAAGCAAACAAAGATGTATAGCAATGATAATTATAATACATTACTTCACAATAAATGCTTTAAAGAAGCTTCAAAATCAACAAGAATGATTTATCATCAGTGTCACAATACCAACATTCATTAGAATCAAAGACTACTATGCATTAACCAATATTTCAATTGCTTAAAGAAGCTTTAATTGCTGCAAAGTATGACTATAAATCAAAAGGATGATAACAACGATAGGGTTAGAAAGTCAATCTAATATAGGATTAGAAGCTATTAGTAGTTGTTTAAAGATTTTGAAGGTTGTGATCAAAGCACTCAAGCAAGAAGTCTAAGACAAGTGCATTCATAGGGCAAATGGAGCCAAAAGTAGCGGAAATAGTTGAAGAAACAATATGATAGTAGTAGGGCCAAAGACAAGAGGAATTTGATGGTGAAGTGTTGGTAAGCCAAGGCTTCAACCATCAACCCTAGGGGAAAACAATTTACTAAGGTGTAGGTAACCCTAGGCCTTAACACGTTTTCCTCCTTCTTTAGCTCAATAAAAAAGTAAAAAATGGCTATGATGAAGAACAAATGGTAGGGTGTTGTAACGACAAGGCCCTAGCAATGTCTTCAACAGAGAAAACAAATCCTTGGCATAATCTAGTAGGTAAATGGAAATTAAAACAAGGACACCAACATGTGCTTATTTCCTAGGGTTTATTCCATCAATTTCATTAAGAAGATGAAAGTAAAACACTATAACCATTCAAGTAAGGGAGGGATTGCAGAAATTTACTTACATCCACCAAGCATTCATTAAGCCAAACCCTAGTTATAAACCATCCACCAAGAAAAATGCCAAATATCACCAAAAAGAAGCCTCCTTCAACAACTGCGCCACAATTTCAGCCAAAACCCTAATGAGGGCCGCAAATTTCAGACCTCACCAAGTGGTGAGTGAAATATGATGAGAAAAAGAGAGTTTTAGCTCTCTATTTATACAATAGCAATGACCTTAATTTAATTTTAGGTCACAAAATCCCGATAAGGCCATATTTACATAAAAATATTGTTTTACATTAAATGTCATAATTAAAACCCTAATCAAGCATAAAAGGTGATGTCATGCCCTTTTAGGGTGATGTTAGGCCCCTTTAGGGAAACGTTGGCCTCTTGGAGCAAAATGTTAAGCCTCCTTGGGCCTCCGGAACCCGCCACACGTGCCACTTGACACATAACTGCCTCCCAAAACCTCCATAAGTGCTGGATGACGTCATAAGGTGTCATGGGTGACGTCATGGGCCTTCCAAGGCCTACTTCCTGGTGGAAAGGGAACAACCCCCCTAGGTAAGGGTCTGCCAAGCTGCCTCTGGTGGAACGTCCTCCTCCTCTCCGATGCAAACTCTTTGATCTGTTGCTGCCCCCTGCTGTGGTCTCAACATCCATCTAATGGGATTTCAAGCCCATGGCGGTCCGAACTAATTATCTCCCCATGTGTACCTGTCCATAAGGGTACTTGTCCATCGAGTATGGCCCTGCACATCCATAGATATGCCCTCCATGGGCTCATAAGTCACATGAATCATAGCAATGTCAATCACATCTAATCATCAACTTTATTAAACATGTGCATAAAACCCCTTTTCCCCAGACAAGTGATCAAAGACATTATACTAATCTACAAGCCAAGTTTGGAGGAAATGCTAGGATGTCCTATTAGGCTAATGCTCACTGGATGTGGGGTGTTTCCGAGAGAGATCAAATCCAAGCCATGTGAGTGGATGAAGTGGATAAGGGATGTTTGGGAAAGGGGTGCAATGATAGCAGAGAAATGTATGTCTTACCTATGGGTGCCTCTGTAGAGGGTGAGCTGCACCTGTCATGGATGCAATTTTTTCCAAGCCCATTCATGCCTTTTATCTTTATTTTTATTGATTTTTCTTCAAGAAGCTAGTTAAGGGACACTGCCCTGGCATGGTGACCAGTGGTGGAAATGTTACCCACAAGCATTTCACAGAAATGGGAAGGCTGGCTCGTGATGAGACCTCATTTCTCTTGGCTATGCCACCAAGAGCCACTACCCTAGCATGGTGACCAACTATTGATAGTGTGATACCGCTACATGCCCATGGACCTAATAGGCTGGTTCGTGATGAGACCCCCTATCCTTTAACTAGGTATTGTTTTATCATTTTATCTGTCCCTCTGTTTCTTGCCGAGAAGCCTTTTACTGCTTTCTCTAGGATCCCTGGGCGAAACATCTCAAGGTTTCATTCTTTAGCTTCTATCTTTTGCCAGATGCTTTTACCCTTTGGGCCTTTAGCCCCTTCTTCCCACAAGGTAAGGTACAACCTTTAAATATTTGGCCAACACAATGCTCGGACCAGTGTAATTGGATGGATGAGCGGTAGAAATATGGAAAGTGGTAAGTATGGTGGGATTGGACGATGGATTCTCATGAATCCCCCCAGTGGAAACTCAAAACCTATGGGCAAAAGCTTACTAAGAAATCCTGTCATTCCCCCAGATATGGTCAAGTGGATAGGTATAAGATCCAAGAACCCATTAGAAACAAAAATAATTGAATGCACATATTCAAAGATTTTGAGGATCAGAGTGACACATACCATGATAACTAGACTCATTACCTCATGGAGCAAGACCCACTTCTTCTATAGGACCAGGCCGAGGTGATGGATGTTGCTGTTGCTGACAAAGTGGAGGCACTGAAGAAAGAAAAGATGGGCCCTCCAGGGCCATGCTCAAGTCGATCTAGCTTTCGATACTCCATGTCTAGGACCTGTGGGCCTTGAGACATAATCTCCTTAATTATCCCTAAACTGGGGGATAACATCTGGCTCCAACTCGGGGACATTTGCTCACCGTAGAGCGCATGAGAACCTCAACATCTCTTGGCATAATCTGTAACTTGCTTGATGTCAACATAAATCTATTAGCAATCATTCGAGGCAGTGATATCACCCCTGGCTCATATATCAATAAAAATGAAAGAAAACATATATAAAAGTGTGAATACAAACTATTCTATCATGCAATGCAAATGGTATATACAATGAATGCAAATTCCTACTTACCTGTACTTACCTGTTGGCTGGATGTTAGGTGTAGTCAAATGACTAGTGAAACCATCCTAGCAATGTCTCACAATACTTGCCTTTGTGCTTCATCATAAACCAAAACAATGATAAGTTAAGCACAAAAATAACATGGGTTAGAGAATGTATCGTATCGTCAGAAATCTTAAAGTATAACTCATGGAGGTAGGTGGGAGGGATAAAATCATGCCAAGTCACTCTCTGAGGAAAGTGCTCAATCCACTTCAGGAAGGGATCACAAAAATTCAAAGGTTCAAAAAAATGACTCATAAGGTCTGAAAGCTGGCTACCTAGGACATCCTCACAATATGAAACCCTGGAAGGGATTGACAAGGATCTAGAAGATGATCGACAAACTCTCAAGGGAAGGTTGAACGACTGAGATGACATACATTTTCTTGAGGTATTCAACCTACCCTTGAAATCTAGGGCTTGCCTCAGAGGAAAATCAATACGAAAGACAAATTTCCTAACTACACCTTTAATGACACAACAAAGTAAAGTAATCAAAGGTGGCTGGAGAAATTTTTCACAAGGATCCTTCTCTAGGAGAATGATGTCCTTACTCCTATCAAGATCTGAGCACAACGGTGGTTGATAATATTCTTCATTGAATAAATCCAAGTGCTCAGAGTATTATTCATCAAAGTCCTCAAGGTATGCTCGAAAAATGTCAGGAAAATATGGGACTAGGTCAAGCTTGGGTGTTTGGAAAGTATCGGTAATTATATCATCTCCTTGTTGCCACTAGTCAAAGTCAAAAGTAACCTGTCGTGGTTACTATGAAGGCAACACTTGGAAATGACTCTCAATGTCGTAAATGGGGTCCGTATCATAACTAGCTACATCCCATTTACGCCTTCCAACATGTATGAAGTCATAAATATCAACCATGTCACTATCTGTATCATAACATGAAGAATTCAAAACATTCAAGGGCTCATCCATCTCTTCCTCATTTCCCAAATCATAAAGCAAGGTAGTATCAAGATCCTGAAAAGGAAAGTGACTAACCTCATTCTCTTCTTCTTGTGTAGGGGAAAAGGCTCGTGGATGGCTTCATCAGAGGGAGGAGGGCATGTCAATACTTCATCATCTTGTTCAGGTTCCATCTCCTCAACCGTGTCTTCAACAGTCCTTTGCTATTACCTATGTGGTTGGAAAGCTTCATCAAGATCTTTTCCCTTAGGATTTTGTTGGTTGATGGTTTTTTCCCCTTCTTCTTGGAAATCAACAATAAAGGTTTAAAGGGAGACTAAACTTTCCACACTAAGACTGCCTGAGGTAAAGAGGTGTCCCACCTCGGACAAGGAGATATTTCGCTTGATTCTTGCAACCATGCTATGAGCTTCATTGAGCGTCCTTGGGGCCCTTTGACTAAGGGGAAAACCTAGATGCACTAAAAGTGCATTGGTATAGAGATGGACAATGTACTTGTCTTCAAGATGATGGCTTTCAGGAATTTGATACAGTATGTCCTCAAACCTATCCTGGAAGTCTCTGATAGTTTCATCCTCAGTTTTATTTATATACTCTAGTCTTTTTAGTAGTACTGAGATGTCTTCCAACTGAATACCCCATCTTCTGAGAAAGGTTTCTTCAAATTTTTCCATAGTTGTGATGCTGGCATCAAGGAGGTTGTCATACCACTCCCTAGCGTTGCAATAAATACTGGCAGAGAAAAGTTTCATGACCAAATCTTCAGCATCATCACCGATAGTGTGGGATAGAAAGAAATCCCAGAAGTTACTCATGTGATAGTCGACTCTCTCCCTATCACCACCAATGAATCTAGGGAGAAAAGTTTTGTATTCAAGGGGCATTTGTTGAGGGTATCCCATGATCTTACTCATTTCTAAAGGCTTGAAGTTTCCTGGATCCCATTGAGAAGTCATAGTTGGCTTCGTCATCAGTGGAGTCGCCAGATAATTTTCTTGAAATTATCAAAGAAATAAGGGAATCATCCCTAGTGGAGTTGCCAGGTAAGCTTGTAAGATAAATATTCTCGAGGAAAGGCTTACCAAAAATTGTCGTATTTGAGGAGAATTGACTCAGTGTTCCCCGACAGCGGCACCAAAATGTTATCGTGCATTTTGTACTTGGATGTAAAGGAAAGGCAAATGAAGACAAACTAACGTAACAAGAGACTATCCTATAACTGTCAACTCAATAGGATGTCCCTTTCTATCTAGGGTTGTAGGTCCAGGGGAGACGTCCCTAGTGACCTGGGGTTTTGAAAAGGCAAAGGTTTAAGGCCAAGTAAAAGTTTCCCTCTCACAAGTCACCACCGATCAGAAAGTCTGGCTAAACAACCAATAAAGATAATAACAACCAGAAATGTACCTGCCCGAAACAAAGCAACATAAAACTATATTTGCAAGGATACTTGGTTGTTAGTACTTCATATAATCAGAGACTTTCTTGATAAAAGGAATTGAATAATACATTGATGAAGCAAACAAAGATGTATAGTAGTGATAATTATAATACATTACTTCACAATAAATTCTTTAAAGAAGCTTCAAAATGAAGAAGAATGGTTTATCATCAGTGTCACAATACCAACATTCATTAGAAACAAAGACTACTATGCATTAAACAATCTTTCAATTTCTTAAAGAAGCTTTACTTGCTGCAAAGTATGACTATAACTCAAAAGGATGATAACAACAATAGGATTAGCAAGTCAATATAAGCCAGGGTTAGAAGGTATTAGTAGTTGTTCAAATATTTTGAAGGTTGTGATCAAAGCACTCAAGAAAGAAGTCTAAGAGTGACACATACCATGATACCCAGACTCATTACCTTATGGAGCAAGACCCACTTCTGCTACAGGACCAGGACGAGGTGATGGACGCTGCTGCTGCTGACAAAGTGGAGGCGCTAAAGAAAGAAAAGATGGTCCCTCTAGAGCCATGCTCAAGTCGATCTGGCTCTCGGTACTCCATGTCTAGGACCTGTGGGCCTCGAGACATAATCTCCTTAGTTATCTCTAAACTAGGGGATAACAGGTTCGTCAAATAGAGTTACAGATCGAAAGATATTCATGGTCAAAGTTTTGGTCAACTTAGCCCAGTCAGCAGGGATGAGTCAACATCCGTATTGCTGACATCAACATCAATACGTATGACATCAGAGAGTGACATGTGTCATGATGACATCAGCATGCTGACATGGAAACACCAGAGGCTGCCATGTGTCACTCATTTTTGACATTTTCAGGTCGACATATGGACCAATGAGAAAGTGCCACATGGCAGTCCGTATAGCCACGTGGCATTCCATATAATACATGGCAAGCTAACATAGCATGAAAGTGATGTGGCAGGATGATCGTGAAAATGGATTACGTGGACCAATGAATGGCCGCCACGTGGCCCATTCATGGGATGCTACGTGGCAACATGAAAATGCCCAATGAGGGCTAGAAATAGAAAATTAAAATTTTAAAAGGGGATTGGCCGGAGACCAAACCCTAGTCCACCAAATCTGGTAGTGTTCCACCATATCCGACGAGGCCGCCATATTGTAGTAACAGTTCCGCCAAACACAAACACCGATCCTCCAACTCTGAACCGATCCGCCAAGTTTAGCGCCAACATTTAAACAGTTGTAACATTATAACTAAAAGGGGGAGGCCCACGGGTTTGACCCTGGAACCTCCCCAACCACAAGATTTTATTATACATTCGCCAACCACTAGGCCAACGACCTTCATTCCTAAACTCCACCCAGTTTTTATTTAAAAAATAATTTTTCCAATGCACGAGAGGAGGTGCGAAAAAGTACGTTCGGGCACATAAATTGATGTAGGAGTACATACATTTATTACAGGTTGCAGGCACAAAAATCGAGACACAATTTCTCATGGACCTGGGAGTGCTAGAGCCAAATTGAATCGTGGAGACAATCATTTTTGGGTAATTTGACACCACAAATTCATCGGTGTTGTCTGTTTTCTGATCTGATCAAATATTTTGCATCTTAATTCCATAATGAGGTATACTTATGTATTTTTCCAAATTCTTTTGCCGAGTTAATAAAAATACCTACCCATTTGAGCGCAAGAACCAGAGACGTAGTCCGCCAGGGACGAACTCAGTTATCAAGTTTTTTGTGTTCATATTGATTCTTATGTCTCTTTCTTATTGATATTTCCTTCTTTATAGTGCACTTTAATTTATGCTCATTTAATACAATTCTTTAATAAGTCATATCGATGAAAATACCGGGATCATGTTGGTTTCAGAGAAGTCATCTTTGACTTGAATTGTTGAGTATGAATGCTTACTAGGGATAATCATAAACATGGTGAAGGAACACTTAAGACTTTCAACCTAGATATTGGCCGTGCATTCCGAAGGAAGAAAATGGATGAAGAGGACAAGCGTGATGAACATGAGAAAAACTTCCATATGGTCTTCTATCGCATGTTAGATAAGGTCAAGCAAATGTATGGAGATTACGAAAAGAGGATGGTAAAGAAAGGGAAGAAAAAGGAAGCACCATCAGATGAAAATGCTTCAGTGAACCAAGGGGATGGAGGAAACCCTCCTTAGCCTCCATCTTCACCATCGATTTCTAGATCTTCTTCCTTTGATCATTCTCATGATTCTCATCATTCAAATGCTAATCATAAAGCCTCTTTTAAGAAACCATTATTAAAGCTTGATGTGAATTTTTCTTTATCTATGTTTAATGGATATGTTAATCCTAAAAAGCTAGATAATTGGATCCGACAGGTTGAAGTATATTGTCGTGTACAACAGATTGATGAAGAGGAAGTGAAATTGCAATTAGCTTCTCTTTGGTTGGAAGGCACTACTCTCGTATGGTGGGAGAGCAAGTTTTATGACATAAGTAAGTGTTGCAATATTATTTCCTCATGGTCGGAATTTAAATCAACAATAAGGAATCAATTTTATCCATTGGGTTATTTACATAAAGTAACGATGGAATGGAAAACTTTAAGACAAAGTAAAGGTCAAACAATACAAAGTTTCATAGAGGAATTTAGGAAGAAAACACTTGCACTAAACATTCCTTTAGATTCCTTGCACTAAACATTCCTTTAGGAAGAAAACTGTTGCTACAGTGCAACTAGATCTTGGTTCCGATTAAGGAGATGAAGAAAATATCACTACGGTTGGAGTACAAGGTAAAGGTTCCCTTCATGCTAGTTCAAGTTCCACTAATGAATCTCATGATGATGAAATAAAGAGGAATGAATTATTTCACATAAGGGTTTTATCTAAGCATACTAAGATTGATACTTTGTTTGATTCGGGTTCCCAAGTTAACTTAATATCTGAGACACTTGTCAAAAAAATGGGCCTTGAAACAAAACCACATCCAAATCCTTATCCTCTTGGTTGGGTATGTGACAAATAAAAATTTAATGTCACCAAGCAGTTTAGGGTTAGATTTGCTATTGTTTCAAAGTTGGTTGATAAAGTTGATTTGGATGTTGTTTCACTTGATATATGTGGCATAGTGTTAGGGAGTCCATATCTTTATGATAGAAAAGCAGTCTTCTTTCGTCATGAGAAAAAATATCACCTTACTAAAGGAGGAGTGGAATACATTGTTAGAGCCCACAACATGAAGGTTAACACAACAATTGTTCGTGCAGGATAGATGAAAAGACTCATAAACACTAATAAGAGATATGTACTTATGGTTGTAATTGAAAAATATGTTGGAACATCTGACGCCTTCCAAGGATGTGTTCCTTCCCATACGAAAGAATTAATTGATATTGTTTATAATTATGATGAGATCTTTCAGGAACCATATGGATTACCTCCTAAGAGGGGAATCTAACATGAAATACATCTTCAACATGATTCTCCCCTTCCTAATGTGGGCATGTATAGGATGTCGGTTATAAATATGACAAAGTTCAAGAAACATGTACAAGACTTGTTGGATCGAGGGGTCATCAGGCCCAACTCATCTCCTTGCGGTTCTTTGATTGTGATGGTGCCAAAGAAGGATGGTACATGGAAAATGTGTGTTGATTATCGAGCCTTAAACAAAATCACAGTGAAAAATCGATACCCTCTTCCTCGTATAGATGATTTACTTGATAAATTAAAAAATGTTGTTTATTTCACTAAGTTGGATTTGCGTAGTGGTTACCATCAGATCAGGGTTGCAGAACATGATTCATGGAAAACTTCCTTTAAAACCAAACATGGTCTATTTGAGTGGTTAGTTATGCCATTTGAGATTTGTAATGCCCCATCGACCTTCATGCATGTAATGGATGATGTATTCAAGCCATTCTTAGATGACTTTGTAATTGTGTATTTAGATGAAATTCTTATATTTAGTGGGACTTGGGATGAACATGTACGACATGTAAATCAAGTATTGGATACATTGCAAAGCGAAAATTTGTATGTAAAATTGTCCAACAGTTCCATTTGGTAATCAAGTATGAAGAGGGTACAAGTAACAAAGTAGTTGATAAGAGTGAACGAGTCCATGTAATACAAGAAGATCACACTTCTCTTGTGTATGGGAATTTTGGGGTAGGAAAAACCATAGCTCATCTGCAAAGGTTTTGTTACTGGCATCAGATGAAAGCAATTGTAACCAAGTATGTAAAGGGGTGTGTGACGTGCTCTACTTGTAAGCCCACTAATAGAAAATTGGGGCTGTAATCACTTCCTGTTTCGTCTCATCCATGGGAAAGTATTTACATGGACTTTGTAGGGGGTTTACCAATTTCGAAAAGGGGTCATGACTACTTGTATGTAGTAGTGGATAATTTTAACAAGATGTGTATCTTTATTCCATGTAAAAAGCAGGTCACTGCTGAGCAGACTGCTAATCTTTTCTTTCAGTATGTTTGGGTCCACTTTGGGTTGCCCACATCCATTATATCGGATCAAGATACTTGATTCCTTGGAGAGTTTTGGACAGGTTTGTGGAGAATGATGGACACCAAGCTGAAGAGGAGTATGACTTTCCATCCACAGACCGACGGTTAGACAAAGGTTGTTAACCAAACAATGGTACATTTTCTTTGAGGCTACTGCAACAAGCATCCCAATTTATGGGATGACCATATACCCTATATTCAACATGCTTACAATCTAGCCTTACATTCCTCCACTTAGTGCTCTCCATTTGAAACATGTTTTGGATACTTGGCTAAGATACCTTTGGACTTGATGTATGGGAAAGATGTAGATTCAAATGAAGAAAGAAATGAAGACATGGCCCATAAGTTCATTCAAAGGATCCAACAAGTGCACCAAGAAATTAGGGAGAAGTTGGAGAAAATTCAAGCACAGTATAAGGATCGATATGATAAGCATAGGGTTGATCATTAGTTCCAGATCGACGACCAAGTATGGCTTCGCAACAACAAGGAGCGGTTGAAGGGTGAAGGCAAGAAACTCAAGCCTATTCGATATGGATCCTTCACCATTTTGGAGAAAACCGACACCGATGATTTTCGTTTAAATCTTCCACCTTATATGAAGATTTACTCAGTTGTAAATGTAGAAAACTTAAAACTTTTTGAGCCTCCGATGGTCATGGATCAAGGTGAGGAAGTTTCACAACCTTTAGTTGATGAATTTTCTCTTGAGCAATTGGATGAGCTGAAGGAAGATATCATCCTGGACAGGAGAACAAAGACTTCACGTAGGGGTGATGTCAATTATCTTCGAGTGGGATTAAAGGGCACACATCCAAGCAAGGCAAAGTGGATTGAGAAAGACAAAGTGAGGGAACTCTTCCCTCACTTACCTGTTGATTGATAAAGGATTTTGGTAGTCCAAAATCTCTCAGTGGGAAGGTGTGATCCAAAAGGATCTGGAGAGGCCTAGGAATGACTCAGAGTCCTTAGAAGTACCCCGGGAAGCTCAGAATGGCCTCAACAGATGGAGAAAGGGAAAATATTCAAAGTCCTCAAAACTCACCAAAATTGGCATCATTGTGAAGAGCGCATCACAAGATTTCAAACAACGTAAATGGTTCATCAAATGGAGTTACAAATTGAAAGATATTCACGGTCAAATATTTGGTCAACCTAGCCCAGTCAACATGGATGAATCAACATCCGTACTTCTAACGTCAGCATCAGTACAAATGACGTTAGCATTCGTACATGGTACGTGGATGAATCAAAGAGAGACAAGTGTCATGATGACATCAAGATGGCACGTGTCACTCATTTTTGACATTTTCAGGTCGACATATGGACCAATGAGAAAGTGTCACATGGCAGTCCATACAAAACGTGGCAAGCTGACATGGTAGGCAAGTGACGTGGCCGGATGACCGTGCAAATGGATTACATGGACCAATGAATGGCTTCCACATGGCCCAGTCATGGGCTACCATGTGGCAACAGGAAAATGCCCAATGAGGGCCAGAAACTGAAAATTCAAATTTTAAAAGGGGATTCGCCGACGACCAACCCCCAGTCCACCAAATTTGGTAGTGTTCCACCATATCCGGCGAGGCCACCAAATTGTAGTAATAGTTCTGCCAAACGCAAATGCTGATCCGCCAAATCTGAACCGATCAACCAAGTTTAGTGCCAACATTTAAATGGTTGTAACATTATAACCAAAAGGGGGAGGCCCACGGGTTTGACCCCGAAACCTCCCCAACCACAATATTTTATTATACATCTGCCAACCACTAGGCCAATGACCTTCGTTGGTAAACTCCGCCCAGTTTTTATTTAAAAAATAATTTTTCCAATGCACAAGAGGAGGCGCGACAAGGTACGGTCAAGAACATAAATTGACGCAAGAGTAAAAACATTTATTGCAGGTTGTAGGCACGGAAATTGAGACAAAATTTCTCATGGGCCTGGGAGTGCCAGAGTCAGATTGAAGCGTGGAGATAGTCAGTTTTGGGTAATTTGACACCACGAATTCAATGGTGTTTTCTGTTTTCTGATCCGAGCAAAGCTTCTGCAACTTAATTCTAGAATGAGGTATACTTATGTATTTTGCCAAATTATTTTCCCGAGTTAATAAAAAGGCCTATCCATTTGAGAGCAGGACCTCGAGATGTAGTCCACTAGGGACGAACTTCGTTATCAAGTTTTTTGTGTTCATATGGATGCTTATGTCTCTTTATTATTGAGATTTCCTTCTTTATGGTGCACTTTAATTTATGCTCATTTAATAAAATTATTTAATAAGTCATATTGATGAAAAGATACTGGATCACTATCTCGTCCTTAAACTTCTTTAGATGCCTGTAAGGTGTGGTGATCACCGGCTTTCCCCCCTCCTCTAACTCAATGACATGCTCAAATCCCCTGTCAAGTGGTATCCCTACTGGAAGTGACCCAGATAGTCTTTCATGTTTCCCAAGTAGCTCCTATATGTCCACATGATAGTGTTGACGATCCTGTGATGGCTTCTACATGGTGATCAAGCACTTCGTTGCGCAAGCCATGTATCTGTGTCTAAAAATGGCCTCCATGCGTTTGTTTGACACGATCTTGGGAACTCCGGTTGACATACGTCTCAGAATAACTCGTTGACCTTATTTATCCCCGAACTCCATCCTCATGTACTGATAGTTCATGTGGATATCTTCTAATGAGTATAGCCACTAGACACCTAATACCACATGGGTGTCTGTTAAATCCATGACATAAAAGTCATCAGTCAACATATAGTTTCCCAATGTCACATCCAATCCCCTGATCATTTGAGTACATGTCATGTTGTACACATCTGCTACTACCACGTTGAACCCCTCAAAGTCCTCTACATGTATGTGTCTCCTAGTTACAAGTTCTGCATCAATGAAGTTGTGGGTGGCCCTGTTGGTTGTGGAGCCTGATAATCTTCTTGATTCAGAGATCTTTTACTTTTAGCCATGTTTATACCCCATGAATTATTTACACCCCAAAAGTATGTACACTCTTCCACGTGGGGGAGTACAGAGGGGGGTACCCCCTCTGCGGGGTCTAGGGTGGCTATCCCCCCGGCTGGGGGGTCTGGGGGCAAGTGGGCCGCCCCCGAAGGAAAAATTGCTTTGTAAATGTATATTGTAATTTCAATGTAAATCTGGACCATTCATTATAAGGTCTCAGATCTAACGATAGAGATTATGTTAGGGTTTTTTTCCCTAGAAGGCAACCCTCTTTTATGAGGGAAATGTATTGCAGCTATGGTTGATGGAGAATATTGTATTTTGAGATAAGAGACTGTGAGTGAAAGAAGAGAAAGTTACAACGGGTTTGCTGTTAGTTGTATCCCTTCATATGATGGATAATAATAAAGGAAGGACCTGGCAATTTCTGTGGTGGACGTAGCCTACAATGGGTGAACCACATAAATCTATGTCTCTATTGTATTGTGTATCTTCTGTGTTTTGTTTCCGCATTTGTTTTATTTTATTGTTCCACGGTCCTGTTTTTCTAAGAACTGGTATCAGAGCGAAAGGTAACTCACAGAAAAAGAGGGTTCCTAGTTCGAGTGGGAACAATGTCGGAAGATGGAAAGTTTAGGGTTGAGAAATTTAACGGCCAAAACTACCAGTTATGGAAGATGCAGATGGAAGACTATTTATATTAGAAGGATCTATTCCTACCATTGGGCAGAATAACAAAGAAGCCGGCAGCTACGAAGGATGAAGAATGGGAGATTCTTGACAGAAAGGCTCTAGGAATGATACGGTTGAGCCTGGCAACGTCGGTGGCTTTCAATATTTCCAGAGAAAAGACAACAAAGGGTTTGATGGACGCATTGGCCAAATTGTATGAAAAACCCTCGACGTCCAATAAGGTATTTCTAATGAAGAGATTATTTAATATGAAGATGTCGGAAGGTGGGTCTGTTGCAGATCATTTAAATGATTTTAATACGG